>JAOUZG010029773.1:283494-302111 GCA_026289955.1 Argiope argentata | reverse complement strand
TGTGAATTCAGTGACTAGGTATATAAACATGTGGATTGTGTGAATTCGGTGACTAGGTATATAAAGATGTGGATTGTTTGAATTCGGTGACTAGGTATATAAACATGTGGATTGTTTGAATTCGGTGACTAGATATAAATTTGAGGATTGTTGCTAGCGTTATTTACTAACTCCTTTCCTTGTTAAATGAATGAATGATTGCATGAAAAGAATTGATTAATAAATTCTAGAAGCTCCGAATTTAATCAAAATAGGGAAATTTTATTATTAAAAATAAAGACTACTGAAAAAATCATTCAAAACATAAAAACGGGGGAAATTTCGCTATTTGTTTTCATAAAACGATGAATTATTAATTTTCCTTGTTTTCTGAAAGTAGCGGAAGCTTGCAGATATTCACTTCCCAATTATATCCTCTAATTATGTTTACTTTTTTACATAATATTCAAAGTTCCTCTACACAATAGGAGAGAACTCCATTAAAGAGCATTAAAACTCATCAATATTATAATTGTTTTTCTAAAAAACGATATTCCTTGAACAGATGCGGTCAATTTTTTAAGTAAATTGAGTTGAGAAAAAGCAATTTACTATCCGAAATTAGTTTCGAAGATGTTTATAAGTTTCCCATGGCATATTTTTCAAGAATGAGTTGTTGATATAAGCGGGAATTCATTCTGCTCGAGCAAAACTAATTTTAAGACAGATATTTTCATAAGAAAAAATAATACACAAATGCAGTATTTATGGTGTTAGTGTCTTTTAAGATAGTAAATTTTTTTCTGAAGAATCCTAATTTTTTGTAATAAATGTTCGCTAATTTCAGCAGATTTAATTAACTTTTATCCACTTAAGTTTCGATATTTATATGGCTTATTTGTTGCAGATTGTGTAGAACGAATTTAAGCTTCGAAGAGCATCGTTTTTATGAAATATCGTTTTGAAGGAACATTAGCTGTCATTGAAGACCAGCTGGATCGTCGGTCATTTAAATAGATACATACAGCTTGTTTACTTGAAATATTAACTTAGTTGTTTAAGAATTATTTAATATGTAATGCACTATTATCTTAGATATTCAATTATTACTTAACATCATAAAAATATCAAAATTAATTTAAAATCGAAGAAATATGACTAATTTATCCATTCCTAATTTTTTTTCTAAATTTAATAAACGTTCTTTCTATACATGCCACCTCAACATTTTGTGGGAGCCTCAGTGGCCTATTGGAAAGGTTTCGGCTTCAGTACTGAGGGCTTCAGATTCCCGATTCCACCAAACAAAAATCAAATTTTCAAATGGTAGAAAAATTTATTTTCTTGAAAAGTATTTAATAAAAATTTAATCCTAAGTGCTTATTCTTACTCATGAAACCTATTACTCATACCTATTTTCGTTTGTAACTCTAGGTTTAGTTCTTCTCTCTAGGTTCACACTTTCTTCTTCTCGTTTGTAGCTATTAATAAAAACTTAATTTGACGGCAAAAATATATTTTCCAGAAATATAATTTAAAGAAAAGGTTTTATTAATAATATATTCTTTTTTTCTTTTTTTGGTTTTATATTTAAAAAACTGAATTTAAACTCAAATTTATAAAAACTAACGATAATTTTCAATTTCAATATCATTCTATGATATCAGTTTTATAAAAGGAAGCATCCGAAACTTATCTAAGTTAGAGACTTTTTATTTTTAAATCTACTTCTGTAATAGATTATACTTTAACTATTACTTGAAACACCCATCGTCTTTTATTACTTACTTTGTAATGCATTGCGAAAAATCAGGAGTTGAAAAAAAATTCTATTGCTAAGATTAAAATGAAGAATGCAAATAAAATTCATCCTAATACTTTCTGCTATGAAACAATCAATTCCATGGATTCTTTTGTATCTAATGTTTAATCATTTTGCGAACCAGTGAATATTTTTTATGCTCTTAAAGAAAAAAAAAACGAAGCAAATTTTTTCCACTCAGTCTCGCATCATACAAAAGAGAAAGAATATAAAAGACAGGACGGTCGATGAGAATGGTAGGTTCCATTGTCTCTTTCGAAGAAATTCACATCCATTAAGGATTTACTATTAATGGTTTTCTGTTTACTATGAGTTGTAATGGCTTATTCATATTTAATAGTGAAGAAAACGAAAAGGCTTAGTATTGGATTCTTTCTATTCATCTTCTAAATCTCCTGGCTTTCAAAAATCGATGTCTCTCATTTATTTACTGCTATGTTATCTCTCAGAATGAAAAGAAAGTTTGACTGCGTTAAAATGTACAGAGGGAAACATAAAATGAAACGGCATATTACTTATAAAATATTTTCACATTTAATAAACACGCACGCACGCACACACACACACACACACACACACACACACACACACATATATATATATAATATTCGTTTTCTTAGGGAATGTAATTTCTGAAACACATGGATCTTATCTTTTCATACTGTTTAATATCAGCTAATAAGTCCATTTATTCTCTAAAGTTATACATAAAGGTGCTTTAATACAGAAATGGCAAGCCTTATGACAAAATCATTATAAATTTGATGATCTGCAAACGTATAAATTATGGAGTTTATTAAATTATTATTTGTTTAACTTGAAACACAATATTTTCAAGTTAAACAAATAATATACATATAAAAAATTAATCAATTTCTACTTAAGTTTGCAAAGAAATTTTTTTATTTATTTACTTTTTCTTAAATACTTACAATATGACAGAATCGCAATATTAAGCTGCAAAATAGAAAGAGAATTTCCTGGCAATCTTTCATTCTCCTTTCTAAACATGGAGTTCAAACTCTCAGGCCAAGAGATGCAAATTCAATGCATTATCAACCAGACTATCAACAATAATTGCAATTACTAAAAATGATTGATAAAAAAATTATATTAGCATTGAATTTTCAATGCTAATTAATTAGCATTGAATTTTCTGCAATTAGCGGTGAATTTTCAATGCTAATTGCAGATTCAGCACCAATTGAAGCAACGCAAGGTGCGTGAAATTTCTATGCCAGTTGGGGTAATGCAATACAAATTAGAAATTTCTAATTTTCTTTATTATGTATAAATTTAATTCGAAAGTACTTCAAAATAAATCGGAAAAATCGATTCATTAACAATTTTTAATTTCAAATGCATCGAGCATTACGAAAATAAACAGTATCGTTTAAAATAATTGGCCAAAAACATGTTGAGCATAACCTCATTAGCGTGGGGAAAAAACAAACTGAATTCATTATTTATTTAGCGGCGGGGAAATGAAGATTTATGACGAGAAAGTTATTTTTTAATTAATTAATGAAATATTAAGGAGATAATGTTTGAAAAAACTAAATTAATATAAAATGTTATCCAATACAAGTTTTGAAATATTTACTTGAACTTGATTGGATGAATAATATTTTATTATACTATTGAAAATTTAAACAAGATATATAATATAGGAAGAGTGTGAGCTAATTGTAGGGAATAAAAAAATTAAGAGGATAAATATTACTGTTATATTACCAATGTTACAATTTTGAGAAACTAATTTTGCATCTTGGAAATTGAAAAACAGTAAACATTGAAAATCTTGACATTGAAAAAAAATTTGATAAGGTTTATAATATTTAAATAAGCGTTAGTGAATAGATTATTAGTTATGATCCTCTATATTAATATATTTATATCTGAAATTACATATTATTAACAGGTTTAGTTTTACTATACATATTTTGCTCATTCTTAAATTTTAGTAAAATTGCAAATTATGAATGCAAATATATGAGAGTCAGTTAAAATTTAATTGTTAAATGTATTCTGAAGAATATCAGGAATATTAACTTTTTAGTGTTATTTGACATTTTTGTTATTGTATCAATTTTAACATTTATCTAAACGCTATATTGTACCGTTCAACTAATTAATTGTTCCAAATGATAGAAAAAAAGAAGAGTTTCCACTAAGGTACTCGTCATAATGCCAATAAAAAAAATATATGGTAAAAGCTTGAAAAAAAACTATGAACCTACTCAAGGATACTGGACACTTATTGATTCATTGCGTCTTGTTTCTTTGGGTTTGGGTTTTTCATATCAAATATTTCTCTTTAAAAAGTTTCTACAGGACAATTCAATTGATATGTGCAAACCACAATGCCATAATTTCTCAAATTGGCCATAGCATGCATTATCATTTAACCAATCCATCATTATCAGGTTTTCAGGATATTAATAATACATAAAAAGGCAATACAAATTTTAAACGAAATCTATTCACAGGAATTATTCAACCTTATAATCCAAGAACAATAAATGAGTTAACTTCTATTTGTAAATAATTAAATAAAATAAATTGGTGTGCGGTTTTTGAAACCTTAAATGTAGTTTATGCCATATTTTAAGGGTTAAGTGTTTGATCATCTGCCAGTTTGTATATTCTGATGTATGTAAACTCTACAGTATAAAAAATAAAACGATTTAGATAAATGAAATTTGTATATGATATTGTGGCTAAAATTGCAGTATGTAATTAGTTTGTCGAATTTTATTTTCCATGAACAAAGACTGTTCGAATGCTTCAGAATAAACATAGGGTATCATGTCTTAATGGTTGTTACTGCCAAGATTCTTGAAAATTCGAAATTCTTCGTTTTTCTCATCAGACCGCCAAATATTTGCAAAGCTTGTTGATAGCACAGCATCATTGACTCAGTATCTATTCAGCAGAAATCCCTATACATTAAAAACCAATAATACTACTGTTCCATCCTTGTTAGAAGTCGATAAAATAAGACGTCTAAAATCTATATTTTCATCATTATATTACAAAGGGCAAAACGGAAATCAGAAAATAAAAACCCAGAAACTCAAAACTTACAAACGTCAAAAAACGTTTTCCCCAAATGTCCAAATTTTTACGAAGAAAGGTGGAAAATATCTTTATTATGGTGTATGCTAGAATTTTCCCAGAACATCTGTTTTGGTTCAAATTTTACATTCGAACTTGTCTGTTAATAAAATTCGAAATAACATCCCTTTTCAAACAAAAGTTTAACTCCTATTTAACAATATTTTTTCAATATTATTTATTTTATTTTTTATAAAATGTTATACTCATAAAAACTGAAATCATAGGTAAAATAATTTAAATTTTTTCCTAATTGTCAATAATGAGTCAAAAAACTATTTCATAAAAAATGGTTTCCTTTATAGTCAAAATTCATCAATGTTCAAAACATCAATGTTCTATCACATGTGGTATTATCATCAATGTTCTATGTTTCATAAAAAAAGTTTTTTTAATCAAAGCTTTAAATGCAAAATTCAAATGATGAAAAAATATTTTCCGCTTCTGCTTTTGTTCAATTACACTCAAATTTTAAATAGTGCTCCATTTCATTCATTAATAATTTATTAACTTAAGAAAAGTGTCAATAAAATATTTCTATGTCCATAACAGAGAAAGCTTTAAAATACCAGCTCACTAAAACAACCGAAAATATAAAAGTCCGTATCAGTGTTTGAGATTAAAAGATAATAAAACAAATATGTTTGCCAAAGAAAAATATGAGTTAGAAGTCATGCAAAGTGGTTATTTCAGTTTCTTTTATTTTAACTTTTTTTATTTTCATCAGCTACGATTGAAATCTGAACTTTTCAAAATATTTTTCATTTTATTCTGACATTAATTAATTCATCACATTTTAATACCATTCTGAATACATATCCTTTTTAAAGTTTCAGATATTGCATTCCATAAAATAATAAAATTATTTTCTGAATGCGAGATGAATAAACAATTATTTAACCTCCACCACCTCCACCACCTCTCTAAAGACAAAATCCTGAAAGTGAATAAAGTTAAGGCAGTTTATTTTAAAATTGAGCATCAAGATTAACATATGAAAGAGAGAAATGCGAATCAAGTCAACAAATGATTACCACTTCAAAATGGACCGTTTGTGTTATTAGAATAAATAGTACTTTTTAATGGCGTAGAATTTTTCTAAAGTAAGCAAAAGAGAAGTTTAATTATCGCTGTTTCTTTCTCAAATTTATAAAAAATTCATGAAAAACAGTTTTAAATATTTACTTTTATTTTTTAAAAGAAAATATAATTCAGAAAAAGAAGTTATTTTTGCTTTATTTGCTCTATTTATTTATATTTATAATTTCTCATTTTCAAAATAATTAACAAAATACTCTTAATACAATCTCCATTACTTTAATATTTCATTTGTGTGAATAGACGGAACATGAAAGATGAGAACTCCATTTTGATTTTATTTGTCCTGGTATTGGGTTGGCAATTTGAATTAGAATAAAAGGATTTAGTACTTTAGAATTCAATATTATAAGCAGAAATTTCAATTTCTTAAAGCATGTAAATACTATCCGTTTGTTTTATAAATATGATATTTGAATCATTAAGTACCGAATGTATTATTCAAAGCTATTTTAGTAATGGGTTATTTGAATAAAATATATAATCAAATATTGAAAAGAAAATCTTTATTCATTATTCAATTCAAAAAGTAAATAAAGCTTTTCATCAAATTAATTGAAAATCATATGAATTGAAAGCTAATGTTTTCATTGATATTAAAAAGAATTATTCGTAAAACACTGTAAATTAATTAGTTTCTTATACAGATTATAAATAGCAAACTGATTACGAGACAAAGGAATAAAAAATATTTTTTTTATTTTTCACGATATACGAACTTAGTGGAAAAGAAAGAATGGCTAGAAGTATAAAACATGGTTCAAACGATACAAAATTAACTGAAAGTTGGAGAATTTTGAAATTTTCTTTATCCGTTTCTTTGCTTTGATGTATCTCCATCTAAAACGAAATAAAATCAAGTTTCAAATCCTTTTATATGTAATTTACATATATTTGTTGCAGGCATGAAGTGATATATTTTAATTTAAATAATATTCCCGTTAAGGATTGTTGGAATACAAAACGTGTCGATAATACCAACCGAATATGTATTCATTTCATTAAAATTCATTCAATTAAAAAAATCATGGATCAATAATTTGCAGTGGATGAAAAATATATGAATCAAATTTTTTAAATTAGAAATAACTGGAATAGAAATCCGCACAAAAAATTTATTAACCAATGATAGGTTCCCAGAACAAAGTGTAACATTTTAAGTTTGGTGTTCTCTTCACAGAATATATGCAACTAGTGGATTATTATTCTATATTCATCTTCTCATTAAAAAGAAATGGGAAATTATTATCAACAAAAACTTCGATTACGGAATTGTAACGAATCTAAATTTTTTTAAGCCCCTGAGTTCAAAAAATATATTTTTAGAATCGGGTATATCCCTCTTTGAATACGGCAACTCAAAATCCTAAAGGCTACGGGAAAATAGCATATGGAAATGTTGTAAGTGGTATTTACATCAATGTTCTATCACATTTTAAGTGAATTTTACTCCCATGAAGTTTGTGTTCATTCGAATGCAAGCAAATATAATAATTAAAATAGGCCAAATAAAAGATGATTGAAAAATAACTCAACTAGAGGGTAATCAATCAATTTCTGAGCCAAATCCATCCACGGGACTTTATATTTACTTGCATATAAGCATGATCGTTTAAAAATGGATCTATTGTATAAATAAAATTTAGCTTTCTATTCTTGTTACTCATGCAGACATTAAGAACCAATCAATAAAGGCATTCAAAATGCAAGTTTAATTAACGACATCCAAATGCAACTGAGCACTATAGGAGTTCACGTTGTGACTTCAAGTTTACAAATTTTATGAAGATAAAGGGAAAATAATAGTTTTAGTATAGGAAATGTAAGAAAATTTAGCTAGGATCTCTTCCTGCATTTTTTCTTTCATTTAACCATGTCGTTCAAAGTAAATATAAGAAATATCATTTTGTTAATTTTTAATTAAATTGAAAGCCTCAGCCTTTATAATATTAATTCTTAGTCAAGTATATGCTTGAAAACTTTCATATTCTTTTGTTGTTCCTGTTTCTTATAGTTAAGAAAACATCTTAAGTTCGCAGCATGTTTCGGATAGTTTTTAATATATAAAACTTGAAATTTAAAATTTGCTATGAAATTTCATTAAAATGTTGTAAGGTTTATGTAAAATCGGAAATAATTCATTAAGGTGTCTAAATTTCTTTTTAGAATTTCAAAAAAATTGTCAAAAAAATGTTATTTCTATTGTTGCGAAATTTTATATTCTAAGGTATAAATCGATATAAACAAAATTCATTTGTAATAAGGATTTCATAGATAGATAGATCAACAATAGTCATGCTAAATAAGCATCAATTCCTATACCTGTGCAAACAAGCATCAATGCATATTTTAATTGCCAGTAAAAGTTTAAGAACAAAATATTTTCTTAAGAATTATTTAAATAATTATTTCGCAACATGGTAACCTATATGATACTTCAGACAGTTTAATTGCACATTTTAGGTTGAGAAGTAAAAGCAAAAATTTAGGAAACCATGTAACGCATTGTCAGTTATATTCTAGATGATAGGAAATGTAAAGTTCTTTTTTTCACTGTAGTCGCAAGTATTAATTCTATAGTTACTTATCTGATCTTTAATTTGCTTTTCTTTTAATTAATGCACGCGTGTTTCAAAGATATAATAAGTGTTTAATCTTTTTATTCAATAAATAATCATAAGTAAAAACCATAGAACACTAAATATATTTTACTTTTCATTATCCTATGAATAACTTTGCTTTTGAATTGGGGGATAAAAAGTTCTAGAAAATATTTATAAATTTTAATAATTAAAAGATAGTATTCGTTTGACTTCAAAAAAAGGAAGCTGATCTAGAAATCAAGCCAAATTCTTGTTGTAAACTTCCCAAACATTATTCACCAAGTAGTTAAAGCTGTTGCCGAGGTTGACAGCGAATGATATTTAATAATTTTTGTAAATATTGGGTTGGGGAAAAAGAAGTTCATTATTATTTTACAGCCATCTACAGAAAAAACAATGAATTAATGTTTTAATTATTTTCAAAAATTACATATGGGCAGAAATGGGAACATTATGGAAAGAAATCCTTTATTTTCTCGGCAGATGGCTTCAAAATAGTAATGGATTTCTTTTTCCTCAACCTAAAAGTTTATGCAAATCTTGTAAACTAAGGAAATAATCTTTTGTCGAATATTATTTTTAATAAAATTTCGTAGATTCTTGGTTAAAGTGGTTTAGTTGATTTTGTTGAGTTCCTTCTTCAAAATTTGTTATTATCCGCCTATGTTGAAAACACTGGTTTTCGACCACTTTGGTGAAAAAAATTTTATTACTATTTCTTGTTATTTAGACTTTCCTCTTTCCAAAACAGTTTATCTCTTGTTTCTAAGTAATTTAGAAAAAAAGTTATAGCGATTGTAAAATACTTTACAGAAACAAAATGAAACCGGAAGTGACATTCTGAAACTAAAAATAGCCTTCATTTTGCCAAATTTTGATTTTTTTTTCAGTTTTACTTTATAAAATAGTTTTATTTTATGTTGCTGGTGACCAGCTATACATTTTTAATATATATTTTTCTTGTTTCTTTGAGAAAAATTGGAAAAATTTCTGTTCACTTACTGTTTTTGTTTACAATCTCGTGCTTGCTTTTCTAATTTTATTTTACTTTTTTAAAAGACAAAAATATTAATTTTCTTGAAAATTTTTACAATTTTTATCAACTTTAAAATGGGTCGCTTAAAAATTATCGCTCAAAGAAGGGGAAATTCTCCAGAAATCAATAGAATTCTGGATATTTTAAAAAAGGTACTGAAAGTGAAATTCCAACTAATTCTACTGATCTTAGTACTGCAAGTTCTTCAAAACTCAGTGGTATCAACTATGTTAACATTCCAGGATAAATCAGCAGGACTTCGACTACAAATAATAAACAAATTTAAGCTCGTTTATAAAATTATGTGGACAGGAATTACAGTGTAGAAGTTTACATGGAAAAACGTAAAATGCCAATGAGAGTTTCTAAGGCATGCTATGAAACTTTGTACAAAAAGAGCCTTTTGTTGAGTTACAAACATTGCAGTTAGGTTCATTTATAACTGTGCTTCAATTTATTGATATTATAAAAGGTCTTCAAGAAATTCTAAACATTTTAAAATTGAGTATAGGGAATTATATGCAATTTAGTAGTTCTAAAAGACATTCACTAGCACAACTAAAAACACGAAGAAAATTTTTTTCTGGCCTCCGAAAGAAAAAATGCTGCCTTATTGAGGAAAAGAAAGGTCTGAAATATCATACAGGGAAGTTGTAAGCAATTTTAATAAGATGAACTATATTTTCCAACTAAAACTTGTTTTTAACTTCAATTTTCTCAAAATTTTAATTTTCATAAAAATCCTCCGCCGTTAACATGATATCTCAAAAACTATTAGAGGTATTTACATAAAAATTGCAGCGTGTGTTTCAAATAATATAGGCAATGAGATGAACCAAAAGTTTTATTGTAGGTGAAATACTTTTTCATTTATAGGGGTTTTTAGAAAAATTAAGTAATGAATTTCTGGAAAAAATGCATATATACGTATATTTTTACCCATAACTTCTTTGAATATGATTATTTTTCTTATATTGAGGTTCATTTCATTCATGAATATATTCTATAACTTGTGTACAAAGAAAAATAGGATTGCTGCATTACAATTTTATGTAGAATGTTAGCCGTTTCTGTTAAATCTCCTTAAATTTTACTAAAAATGTTCCTATTTCTCAAAAAATATTACATTTTCAAATATTTTTTTAATATTTATGGTGTTCATAATCGACAATACATCTGAAAACTATAAAAAGGTTTTTAAAAATCCAATATTTCAAATTTTTTTCTTCGAACATAGTCGGATACCTTAAAGGAGAACGAACTAATAAATTTATTGAGCTAAACTAATGAAATGGAAATCCATAGCAAATCCTTATTTCTACAAATTACGATTTGTGTATAACGTCAATTAAGCAATTACTTCTTTCAACAAATATCTCATATATACATTAAACGCAATTATTATCAAATACAAATCTTGCTATGCTGTTCTCAGCATGCCCTGCCTATTTAACTAATCAGTCAATGTTATGCCAGTAACTCGTTTGTAAGCCTCTAACAAAGTTTAATTACAGTCGCAACAGCAATGGAACGTAACTGAAATCAACACTCTCGTTCAATTAATTACATTGACACTGCGTTGTACCATTCGCAGTATAAACATTTCTCGGTGAAATAATTATTTCCAAGAATTTCCGTGATCATCGCATTTATTCCGAATTGAGATTTGCAACTTAAATATAAGAATCGTGAAACTTGTTTTTAATGGGGACAGAAATAACTTTAAAAATATTCTACAACTTCATATGCATCAATAAATTATGATGTTTGGCGAACTTTTGTGTTCTATCGTATGGTAAAACTAATTTTTTTTAAAAAACTTCTCACGAAGTTGCTTGTAATTGGTTTTCCAAGTAAAAGAATAGTTAGTTTACATATAAAAGCATTTTTGAATATTATTTAAATTACATTGAATATTATAAATTACTTATAATTTCAAAATTTAAAAATCTACATATAAATTTATAAGTAATATTATATAATAAAATTAATATTGAAATAGGTGAAATCTATATTTTCTTGCTTTGTACAGCGGGTATAAAATTATGAAGTAATCAGCCATGCCTTAATTTCTATGAATGATCATAAAGCAAATTAATGTTAGTTTATCGAATGATATTTAATAAACAAGAGCGAGTTAGAGTTAAAAATATGTTTTTAAAAGCATTACATTGTTAACGATATTACATTTTTTAAAGCATAACATTTTGGGTTCAATAGTTAGTAAAACGTCTAAAAAGATATTTTAATTTTAATCTCAAATATATTAACACTTTGGTTTCCAAAAAAAAGGTCAGTAAGAAAATTTATTTTTCACAATGATACGCATTAATAATAATAAGAAGAAAATGTTTAATGATTTTAATTTGAATCTATATTTCTGATACAATATTTTTATAGCTTTTTAAAAAACTTTTTTCACTTGCATTAATATTAGTTTTCTCTATCATCTTATGAATGTAATGCTATTCCCGAATTCGGAAACAGCTTTAAATAAGATAACTGGTTTTATATTAAGAATCAGGGTATTAATAAATACCCTCACAGGAGAATGAATTAGAAACCCAAGGTCAATATTTTATTGGAATACTTTTGCACGGGTAACTTCTCTGATTCGTTTGGGCACAGAGTCTACAAGCTTTTGAAGTGCATTTTCATCCAGAGAATACCATGCATTGGCTATGCGGCGTTTTAGATCTTCTCAATTAGATGGAAGAGGAGAGTGCTGAAGGGTGCGTTTAACCACCATATCCTACACGTTTTCTATGGGTTAAGATCCAGGCTATGCGATGGACAGGGAAGGTGTTGGAAGTCAGATTGATGCTCAGCGAACCATGATACTCCCTCCAGACCCTTCACAGTGCAAGTAAGGCAAGATGGATTTGTGGCTTCAAGGGGTTCTAGCCACATTCGACGTCTTCCAACAGCGCAAAATAAGGTGTAGCGTGATTCCTCCGGCCAGATTACCCGTTTCCAATCTTCAGATGCCTAGTGTCTTCTTTCCCGACACCACTGCAAACGAACTTTTGCGTGTCGGGCAGAGATGAGTGGTTTTCTCACAGGCCCTGGACTTTGCATTTCTAACCTCTGCACATGAATCAAGCTGAAATCAATTGGGAAAAGTCATGGTTGACGATTTGTGTCAGTTAAATTACAGTAGAGTGCCTTTTCTGCCGTACAATTCGTCGGAGACAACGCAGATCACGCTCTTGGAAAAATGTGCTCGGACCGCAGTTACGTCTTCTAGAGAAGTACTGTGAGTTCTGATTCCATTTTTTGAAAACCTTTGATAGGGATACTTTTGAGAACCCAGTGAAATCTACCTTCTTCGAAATCGATACACCTGTTAAACGAACACCAACAATAACATTTTTTCAAATGGTGAAAGATCTATTTTTTTTCCGTTTTTATTTCATTCATCCCGAAACAGACTCTTACCCCTTACATATACTAGCATTCTAACCACGCTTAACCCATGTCATAACAAAAAAAATTGCATAATTCATCCCTAATGCAAATTTCAAAGGTTTCTAATTCATTGGCCAGTGAGTGTAGAAGAGAAATCATCATTCATTTCACCAATCCAAAGTTTGAGGTTCCCCAAGACTGGACAATTAAAATATTTGCGTGTGTTGAGTTACATAATTCTTTGAATTATCAGAAAAATATGTTTTTCTTTAATAATATTTTAGATAATTATTATGTAAAACCTCTGAACAGTCCAAGATTTGTTCCATTTTTGCTAACAAAAGGATTGTCTGAAAGGAATACCTTATTTAATATCTACAATTTTATAATATGATTTTTACGAAAAATTTAGTATAATTTTTATGGCATGGAATTTGGGAATTTATAGAAAGATAAATTTTCGAATATCAACAAATAATGATGAATCATCCCTGGTATAAAATTACTAACTTTTCAAAGATTAAAATATTGAGTTCTCATAAAGCAATTCCTGATGAGTACAAACAGAAAAATATTCATTATTCCACAAATCGAGTACTGAAACAATTTTATTATGTGAACAATTTTATTATTATTACAATTTTATTTTTATTTATTTATGTTTTTTTCAGACAATAAAATTTTAATAAAATTCTTTTTCTACTAAAATTCATTTTTCTATTATTTATTCTATAAATTATAAAAAAAAAATACATTGCATTTTTAAATTAAGAAGGTTAGGTATAAATTTATTTTTAATCTTTCAGTTTCATTGTAGTCTCACTTTTACTAAAAAAATTACATCTTCTATTACATAAAGATTTTTCTCATTATTTCAAAATATATTGGGGTTTTTTTCGTGCACCATTTTTATTATACTATTTGGGTAAAAAATTGTGCAAATGAAACTGAAAAATTTCTTCGGAACTAATACAAATTTTAAACGCTTGAAGGAAGTACAAAGAATGCGTAATTCATATCTAACACACGAAAGCTTTGTTTTCGAATATTTGAAATGGAAGGTGCATTCATCTAGGAGTTTACAAATTGTAGGTTGAATTAATTATCGATACTTAGTGAAAAGTTCTTGAACCGTAATGTATTTTTCTAATTAAAATACATTCTTCATAAAGTTCCCCAACCTCATCTTTTTAATTTTTTTTTTAAATGATTGGTTTTTACATCTTGATATGATTCTTAAATATCTTTTACGTTGTTTTCTACAATGCTATGACATGTCCAGTAAAATAACACCATTTAGAAACAAGCTTTCAAATTACGATTCAATCTCGCCAGATGTTTGCTTCCGTTTAATTAAAAAGGATCATTGCGCCAATAACCTTTATCAAACTAAACCAAACCCTATAAAAATATAATGTAGGTGTTAAATTTTTATGCAGTCACATATAAAAAATAGGTTTTCGTAAAATTGTCTTCAATAATAAATGTAATTTTCTTCATAGAAGCTCCTTTATGGGTCATAAAAGCTTTTTAGAAGAGAATGTGCATTTTTGGTCTCTGGAGAGCAAAGTATAAAGATAGTCCTTACAAACTCATTTCTAAACAGTGTGCAGCAATCCTTAAAAAGATTGAAGCTATGCTTTAATTAGATTGGCATCAGATATAGTTTTGTTTCTACAAGAAATGTTACGTTAGATGTTGTTAGAATACATGGAATTTTAAGATGTTACGAAAAAATAGAAGCCGAAATTTGTTTCAATTAAAACTCGCTTTAACCCTTTATCTACTAAATTATATTTCCATCAATTTTCCAACTTAATTTTTGCACCAGTAATTAAGTTTCCTAACAGAATAATCCGAGAGAACCCAAGAGAAAAATTTTAATAGAAATATCTTAATTAATTTAATTAAATATTTTCATTCCTACTTTTAGCTTATATTAACTTCTTGCTATTTGGGTTACATTCTCCATGTTTTTTAAAATACCATCGGCAAAAAAAGTCATATTACAAGAATATAATCCAGATTTAAATGGTACTTATAGGAATCGTCGGTAGATAAAGGGTTAAAACCAAGTCAAAATCAATTTTATCATGTTGACTTCATTGTAGTAATATTGCGAACATTTCGGATGTATTAATAATAATTGGGTTTTCGGTTTAAGTTCTTCTTACCCTTACATTGCAATATCCTTAACATTTTTTCTAGAAATTGTTACTTTTAATTACCTTTAAATTTGAAATGCAAAATTTGATAATGAAGAACTTAAAGTAGAAACAATTCTTTAGTAAAGAAATTTTTTTCCCTTTGAAATAGAAATCAAAGCAGTCATGTTTTAATTTACCATTTATTTATTCTGCTGTAAAATTTTCATTACTTATTCTGTAATTTCTAATTGGGTATAGTTAAATATGATAATCGTATGAAATTTTTTACATTCCCGAATTTATAATTGCTCATTGCCCAATGCCATGCTGTACATTCACTCACCGATTCCGCGAGCTCGTCTAATGAGACGCTTGCTGCATTGAAACCTGCTAATAGTAAAATGAATGAAAAGGCGGACAAATTTAGCTTATTATATTTATTTTCAATTTGAATGCATTTATAGATTTCAGAATGGGTGAATGAAACAAAATATAAATTTCAAATAAATTAGTCATAATAAAAACAACCTAAATATCAGTATGACACCGATGTGCATTGTGCATGACGAATTAATTTGGTATTGCAAAAGGGAATTAAATTAAAACAGGGTAAAAATTGTCTTTATCCAATAATATTTCCAGAATCCATCACAGAAAAATCTCATAGAATTTTAATCAACTATGAATCTAACATTTTAAAATGTGGGTGTATATTTGAGCACTCCAAATGGTACATTTCCAGCTCCCAAATTATATTTAACTTTCACTATCATGGAAGAAAGTTCTGGTCTGTGGTCCAATATTAGCAGATTCACACACACACAGAAAGAAAAAAATATGGAATACACAAATTCGCTTTCATTATCAATATAAACATAATTGTAATTTCGTTTATATCCAGCAGTTCTTTTAAATATAAATCTTCTATATTGACAAAGCGTCATATCAAAAGTATAAGCATTTAGAACATTAAAATAAGACTTCAGAAAAACATAGGGCTCCAAGCAACTGCAAAAATTCTTTTTTTTTTATTCGCAAATGAGCTTTTCTTTATCCCTGTAATTTCTTATTTTCTTTTTTTTATGCTGGAGTTGAGATAGGGCACAATCTGTGCCAGATTGAGACCTAATGATGACTGGAGGCTCTTACATTTGGAGATAGAAGCAAGAAATGGAATACATTCCGATATTTTTTCACCTTCTCCAAGGTATCCTGGAGACATTTTTTTTAATGAACAGGAATTGTATTAATCAGAGGAACGTAAACGTAATTTATTTTTTGTGTGAAGACTTTTTCAATTTCGGTACATTTGAAATAAGGAAAGGTACATTTCAGTAAAAGTCTTCTCATACGAACAAAAAATTAAATGAGATGGAATTTCGTTAATTTTCTTTTCAGCATTGACATTTTCCAGATTGTATCTGAAATTTTAGGAAATGTTTGTAACGTTAATAAAGATTCAGGTATTTGATGAGTAAAATATGTTCACAAAAATTGGCAATCCGCATATATTCTGTAGAGTATCCTTTTTTACGCTATTATTGTGTATTTTCTTTGGATTAATTGAATCTTTTCTTCATGAATATGATATACAGTAAATACGAAATATTTGTGACATATTCCAGAAGTATACAAGTACAAAATCTTTGAGCTATGCAAACAACTTTATTGATTTTATTAATATTCGAGAAGAAGAAAACCAGTAAGAAAATTACTTCAATTTAACAATTTTTTAACTTATCGTTTAATAATAATAAGTAGTCAATACCTATTACTTATTGGTTATTCACTGAATAGATATGAATTTTTAAAGTCTATAAATTATAAGTTTATACAATATAAAAAGTATACTTTAAGTTTGTACGTTTAATTCCGAATCTTTTTTATTATTTATTTTTCTGTATTAACAACAAATCAATTCATATCTAAAATATGCTCAATATCAATAATATGCTGAAATCTGTGAGTACATATATATTCATTATAAAGTAACATTTTATCATAGGAGGAAAATTATTTTTTTTTAAGTTTAAACACTTTTTTTTTAAAAAAATTATTGAAACGTTTTACTATAACCCTTTGCACTCGGAAAAGTGATTCGATGTATATTTATTCAATATAGAAGGGCTTATATATTGCTCCACGTTTGTTTAAAAATGAATTTCTCCGTCTTTTTACCTTTCTGTAGGTATTTTCAATAATTAAAGTTGAAAAATAAAAATAATAAAATGTCAAAATAATGCAAAGTCTTGAATGGTGCTCAAGAGGCACCATCGAGTGCAAAGAGTTAATTAAATTTGTTTTCTCTTTTTTTGTACACTCATTTATAAAGTTGAATTCGTCACAATTTTTTAGAAATAAAAAACAAGCAAACTATCAGCAAATCAGGATAAATTGTAGTCTTCCATTCTTTCAATCACTTCTTGCTTAGTGTCTTCACAAATATTGGGTGCAATTGTACAACTTGTTGATTTTTCTGATATCCGTCGGGCTGAGTCCCACACGTTGACCGATGATGAAGTTCCCTACAAAGTTCTTCGGTTCCACTGTGGGGAGGCTGTTGCGGCTGAAAGCCCGGCGACTGTAGTGCAGCAGAGAGGCGTAATCATACTCCTCGTCCAAAGTTTGCTGGATGTAGGTGTTGTATTTCTGGAAGTTGTTTTCAGTGCCTAGGGGGAGATTTGAAACAATTATTGGTACTTACGTATTAGACCGTCGATGTGCCAACGATCGCCAACCTTCTCGAGCCAATTCACTTAGTTGGCCATATCTCTTTGATACATTACACCGCCACTATTTGTCCATTTTCACTTATAAACTTAGCTCATGTCCATTAAAACTTATATTTTTAGATGGAATAATGCTATATTTTTGGAATTACGTCGCTAATCTTTTTTGTTGGAAGGCAAATCCCAAATTTTAATCCTTTTAACGAGTTAATAAATCGGGACAGAGAAAGCTGTCAATGATCTTCTGCGAAAGCAACAAAATGGAGGACGACAGTTAAGGTTTGTACAATTTTTTAAATAATGACGGCTGTTTGTCATTATTTGTGGTTTAACAATTCATTGGCGGCGCCTTCAAGCTTGACGATAAAAATCGACGGCTTACTACGTAAGTACGCAGTTAGTAATCATTTACAATTAGTGTGAGATTCAGTTAAATAAAATGTTTAATTAATTTAATTTTTTTTCTTTATTTTTATGAAATCTTATGACCACTTATATTCTCAGACCTATCATCGCCTTCCAGTTTTGAGAAAAATCTCAAGTATTATTTCACTGTATATTTCCTAATGAAAAAATTCATGGCACAATTCCTAATGTCTATTCAATTATTGCATTGTACCGATTCCGCCACTTCTTAGATGTAGCCAACTAACCATAATTTTCTGTGTTTACTATGCA
>JAOUZG010029773.1:252919-263494 GCA_026289955.1 Argiope argentata | reverse complement strand
TCTCCCTTTATATATATATATATATATATATATATATAAAGGGAGAAAATTAGTTATAAGAAGTTTTTAAAAACATCTGTTCGAACTGATATTTTAATCTTATATTAAAATAAATGATTAAAGAATATATTATATTTTATTAAAAGTAGTTTTTTCGTTAAAAATAATGTATATGAAAAGGTCTTAATCTGAAGCAAAGCCATTGTATCACCTATTTCAACTAAAAATAATTACTAGAAGCAAATAAAAAATTCAGAAAAAAAATAAGAGCTCCTAACTTATTTCTTTACATGAAAATTAAAAGCTTCCCAGGCATACAGCAGGCGTTGTTGAAATGCGAACGTGTAATGTGTTAATTGTCATAATTCTCAAAAATGCGATTGATTTTCATACTTCATCAATTTTGATTCTCATCTATTTGGCAGAACAGATGGTTTTTGAGTTTAGGTAAAAAAAAACGTTCACCAAAGTTTGTCCCGACTTTTTCTTCCGTATATTTTTATTTACAGTTTATTTGTTTTTTTGACACATTTAAATATTATTTTACAAATTTTAATTTTTTGTGGAATTGCAAAATACTTCAAATTAATTTTGTAAATGAAGTAATTGTGTAATTTATGGGATTAACACTCTCCTAATCATAGAAATTCAATTTAAATTCATCGGTCTTAAAATTTTTTACATAAGTATTTCATTATCGGCAACGATGGCATAATGATGATGATGAGAGACTTTTGATCCGAAATGAACTTAAATTACCGAAATAGGTGTGATCCCGAAAATTTTTATTTATTCACATTATAGGGACTTTGAACATATTAGATTGTCATACTAGTTTAGAGATCATAAATGCTTCGTATTTCCAACACAGGCCATCAATTATATTTTTTTGAACAAGTTTAGATATATTACAGTCCCAGATCAGAGGTCCTCGATCAGGTGAAAAGGACGACACCTGAACTGGCACCCCCTCTCTAAACAACACTACACAAGCGGGAGAACGTTTGACCCAGACGGATTCAGCATGTAACAGACAGCCCTTACACGATGGTTCTATGGTTGAATCGGGTATCTAACCTAATATCCTACGGCTCATGGGCCGAGACCTTACCACTAGCCATCATGGTCCTTCTTTAGAAGAACAAACGAATCCAATTCTTTTTAAAGTTAATTGTCTGATAACGACTAGTTGAATCTTTTCTCTAATGGTATGATAGCTACAAAGATAGCAGGCAAGTAAAAGAGAAAAGTTGTTTCCATACGAAAGCCAGGATGGAACGAAGGAAAATCATGCTATATATACAGGAAATTATCGACTGTCTAATATACTATCAGAAGATAGGAATTAATTTCATATTTTACAGTTATGGATATTAACTTGGCTTATGTTAAAAAATTTGAAAAACTTCTGAATTAGTTAAATGTTTTTTTTAATTCGAAGGTATAAGATGGCTAAATATGTTTTGGAACAGGAAATTCTTCCACTCTCTTTAAAATTCCACATGTACTCTCTCAAATCATGTTGTTGTTTCTTGTGGCACTTGCCATGGGCAATCTTGCTAATGTAGACTGTGATTTAAGCCTAATGAGCCTCTTTTGTTTTCGTATTATTGCCAACTAGGGCCAAGAGTACGACTTTTGCTACTCACTCATCACATTCGCTTGCGCTGCCCCTTTTTGCAAGGGGGCGCATTCACACAGAAGAACAGCCATGCCTGAATCGGGACTCGAAGCTGTGACGCTCAGAACATGAGCAAAATGCGCTATCCTTATGCCAAGACATCGGCCTTTCAAATCATTAATATCGCTGCCTATATCGCTGCCCTAGTTTCTTAACGGCAATAAAAATTTACAGATGGCATCTTTGAAAAATTGGGGAAAATGTTTCGTATAAAAGTCCCAAAACATTATCAAAGCAATAATCAACATTAGACTACGAACTTTCAATGAGCGTATAAGTCCGATCCCCATTTTAAATATGCTCTACTAAAAATAAAAAAATTAAATGATAGCCAAAAGATGGACAAATACTTTTAAAGATGAAAAATAATTAAACGACGTATTTTTGCATCATTTAATTTTTTTATAGGAGGGATTCTGCATAATTTTTTGTATCAATCCAAGGTATTTTGAGCCAACTAATCTATAGAGATTTTTAAATGATCAAAGTATTCAATCCTTACCTCTCTGAATATTTTCCCACCTGATAGTCACATAATTGTCCCTGTCAACTCTGCTCTGTTCGTGCCAGAAGCCTAATGCATGCATGAATTCATGTATTACAATTCCCACTTGGTCGCAGCCGCCACTCGCAAGTGACAACTTCTGCTCACCGCCCATACGACCCACCATTGAATAGCAGCTACAAACAAAAGAATAATCGTCTCAAAAAGGATAGACAATGTTTTTAAAAAATCACATTTTCTAATGGATTTCAATTGTCATTCATGATAAAATCATAAATAACGGGATTTACAATGCAACGAATCTGTTTATAATAATTGCTGTTGGAGAGTTCATCATTGCTCTTTGTTTCTCGTCACATCAGGGATACAGAGTAATTCAAAATATATTTGTCAAATATTTCTTTGTGTAGATATAAAATGCGTGAAATCTTAATTTTTCATTTTTTTGGCAATGAATTTGATTCAAAAACAAAACAACATAAACTGAGATTGATCCATTCATATTTTATATCAGAAATAAAAGCGAAACAAATTTAAAACTATGTATTTTCTAACGAAGATAGTTGTGAAATTTATTTCAATGCTTAGTTTATTGAAATTTTTAGATTGTGTAACAAAAAGTTAACACTTTTTTCTTTAATTATTGCTAATTTCTGACAGATAATTCATTCTTTGCATTTTTTCAAGTAATGTTACATCATAAAAAATGTTCAAAAGCATCATTAAACTAAAAAAAATTGAGGAATTAAAAAAAGAATACCATTGGAGAAGACTCTAAAGGAATATCCATATCTAAAAATTACATAGTTATTTAAAGATTTAAAAAAGGAGGCATTTCATTTATTTATACTGTAGTTTCCTACTTTTTCTGTGATTAATTTACTAGTTAAAAACCTTTCAAATTATTCATTTTAAACATATTTACCTAAATAATAATTTTTTAATTAATACTAAATACTAAATGCCGTATTAATTTCAAAAGTGAACCAAGTACCAAAAATGAATAAAGAATTTATTGGTATCTGACCAAAATGATAAAATTAATACATTTTTTAAAAAAATATTAGTGTAGTATATTCAAGAAATTCCATATAACAAAATCGTATATTAAAATTTAAGTAAATATAATTGAGTAGAATGGAAATATAATGAGTGAAATAATAAATAAGTGTCAATATAATCAACCACAATAAGTGTTGTTTTGTCTTACCCGTCTCCTCGAAATAGGGATACATAATCGGTTTCATTAGTCCTTTGAACAAGCCGAATGCAAGTATTCCTGGCTAATTCAAAAGCAGCAAGAGCGACCACCAGCCGTCCTCGAACGCCTGTACGTCAAAGATTTTTACAAGAAGGATAAAAACTGCTTTAAAAATATAAAAACCTTGCATTTCATTATAACTAGCACTTCATTATTTCTTTAGTCTTACATTTTTGATAGTCTTCTTTTTCTTTCAAAGAGTTAAAAACTTTTATTTAAATTATTTGTTCGCTTAAATTTTATAAACTTTTTAAAAGCAATATTTATTGTTTTATTATAATTATTATTAACATGATCTTATTTTAAGTACATCAATTTGTTAATGATTATAGGTAATTTCAAACGAAGGATGAACTTCCAAAATACGACTTTTTAGGAATAAAAATCCAATGATTCTTTTCGAACTTTAGTTGAAATAAGCCAATAATATTAAGATATTTTTTTTAATTAGATCCAACTAAATTTTATTGTAAGAATTAAAACTTAATTCTCCTAAACATTTAAATTAATTTTAAATGGATTTGAAAGGCTTTTATAATAAATTTAAATACGAATAGTATGCTTAATTTTCAAGAACTACTTGATATAACACACTTATATTCCATAGATATTTTATAAATTTTTATAAATCCAAGGATAATTATAAAAATGGAAGGTATATATATATATCCAATTCTTGGAATTAGTTATTGTATCTTTAATTAACAATAAATAGTTTTGGGGAAAAAATTAGTTTTTAATTCATTGTATTTTAAATAAAATGATATATTTAAGAAGCCTTTTATTTTCCAGGATGCGAAGTACTTATTTAAAAACAATTTTAATAAATCATATTAATTTTTATAATTATTAATATATTGATATTTCAATTAGTCGCTATTTATAAGACCTCCCTGATTCTAAAAAGACACTTTTTCAATTTTTTCATATTTGTGAGCACAGAATAGGAATAAAATTTGGTCTATTGTCTTTACACTAAACTTTAAAATTTCTTTCAAATAGAAATCTGTCTAAATCAAATAAGTCTGCTCGTGGGCATGCGAATAATATATTTAAATCCGCAATGACTACATAGATTAAACTTGGAATATGTTTTTATTATATTAGTATAATATAAAAATAACAGTACTATCAAATTATGTATCAAATCAATTTATGAGAAGGAGTACTATTGAAATAAAAGTTTTTATTTGAAATATATAAACGAATGTTGAATATCTAAAACAGAAAAATATGTATTTTTCTGTTTTAACATCAACATCTAAAACAGAAAAATGTGTATTTTATTGCTACAAATCTTGATTAATCAATGATCGCAGCAGAATTGGCACTTTCAATATTTCCATTAATGAATCAATCAATTTTTTATTCCACTTTGAAGATTTTTTTCCTTGGAGAAAGATAAACAAGTAAAATAAAACTAAAGCTATTTCAAAATTTTGTTAATTATAAAGGAAATACATTGAAGCGCTTAAATACATTACTTCTTTAAATATTCCAAATGCATTGTTTGTAGCTATTTCTTTTTATGCATGTTTGAAATTTAATATGAGAGAACCAACCACAATAATTCACGAGCAACAAATTTTGATGCTTTTAAAACTATTGACTGAGAATTTTATCAGATTGCAATTTCATAGCTAACACAGTTTTTTTACTTGGCATCTTCTGGAAAACTGAAAGAATTTGAATTCCCCAAACAAATTTCAAATTTATATATTTCTTAAAACTACAGTGAATGACTTTTTAATTTTTTTAATAAAAAAATGAATGTTTTAAATAACTGCAGGCAACAAAAAAATTGTGAAATTAAAAAAATAAACTTTGTTAAATGGTTCCATTATAAATTAAATATTATTCTAACGATGCAAATAACATTATAACACTTCTACTGTAAACATAATAGTCTGTTTTACTAATATATATCTTTTAAGAAGAAAAAAAAAGATTATATTTTCAATGGTAAAACTATTTAGAAAAGAGCAGTCCTGGTATTTTTTTCAAGTTAACAGTTTAAATCTAATTACAGAACCGCTATTATAATCTATCGGTATTTTCTGCATATTTTTTATTAAATTCGTTTAAAAAAAGACATTCAAACATCTGTTTTTACCCTTTGAATGAGTTATGGGGAAATTAAAAATGGGACTAAAAGTATGTTAAGAAATGGCTACATGATATATTGAAGAGTTAAACCTTTCGTCTTGAACCAACTTGTAAAACTCATTCGATTGTTACCGCTAATTTGTTTTATCAAAGAAATTGCTGCTTAAACTGAATTTAATTTCAAAGAAAAGAATTTAAACAACTCTATTATGACCACATAAAGGAAATCTTCTGGTAAATTCTTAATCACTTTTATGTTCCTTGTGCTGGGAAAGACTTTAAATAGAGTTCCCTAGAAGCTCACTTTCGGATACCGAATGCAAAAAGCTTCTTGGTTCTTCGAGCGGATATTAGTGGAATTCGTAGGTAACTTAAGTTCATTTTAATGGAATGAGAATTTTAAATTGTATTTTACTTTTCTTCGGAAGTAGAATTTTTACACGAAAGAGAGCACTTGAGAGACAGTTGGGTCTTGCATTTTAATGATACTGAGAGATTAATACAAAGAACTTGATCACCCCAAAAGTTTCGAGCATACTATTAACTAAAATGTTTTCACTCTCTTTCGTACTCAAATAAAAATTACGAATTTTGGGCAAGGAAGGACATGAGCGCCTCAATTGATAAGAATTTTTAACTATAGATTCTGGCACATGAGCAATTTTGCTTAGTAGTCCAGTTACGGAAAGAAAACATGCAAATCGGTCGTCATTTTTATCTAACAAAAAACCTTTTAAAACCAAAATTCGACATTGAATTACATTTATTTCAACAAGATTATATACCAAATTCCATTCATCTGGATCATTAAGGTTTTTGAGTAAGTACGTATACATGCACGCTAGTGTACAGACAGTTAATCCATTGACTGAAATTTTTCCAAGATTCTATATTGAATCTATAATTTAGAAGCTAAAACAGTGCATCAAGTATTAAGCATTTTGCTTTTATAGCATTCATTTGCATGCGGAAATTCATACATAAAATCTTCATGTGCATTGATTTCCTTTTAAAATCTAACAGAAATCTACAAACTTGATGTTAAAGAAATCGAATATAAGGTTTTATTCATCTAACCAAACCACCTTAAAATTATTTTGTCCACAAAAATACTTTTGGGATTATGTGTTTTTCGTTCTCAGGGAGACACGAAGAGTCAATATCTTTATTTTATTTTTTTGTTTAATGATGATTACATTTTTTTGTAAGTGAGGAAAACATTTAAGACTATAACACATGATATGATTAACAACTTACGAATTTTTTTTCATAATAATGTTATTTAATTTGATAAAGATATCAGGTAATTTTTTTTCTTAAAGTTGTACTGAATTTAAAAATTGATCTTCACATTTTTGATAATTTCTTCAATAGGCCAACTTCGTATTAGAATGGAATTGGTTAGAAAATTATTTGTCAGTCACAACAATTCTCTCTCTGTGTGTGTGTCTGCGCACGACCGCGTGTTCGTTTGTTGTCATAAAATATATTCGTATAGTATTTTTCAGCTTGAAATTTACAAATGGGCATTATTGCATTTTTTGCGAATATCAAATAGAAAAATTATTAAATTACATAAAGGTTCTAAAACTGAGGAAGAAAGTTTTTTGCCTAGTTAAAGCTTTGATTTAATATCAGTCAATATGAAATAAACCATTGCATTCAGTTGATAAAATATTTTCATTTATTAAATTAAACATAAAAATATCTTCTTCTTTCACTACATACTACCTTCTCTCCCTCTTAATTTCTGAATTTACAAATTAGTTTATCTTAATTTCACGTCAGCTCACTCAAGAGATCAGTTTGGTTTTAACCTTTAATCTGACTGAGTTTGAGCTTTGAATTAATCCTCGTTCTAACCTTTGACCCAAGTGTTCCTTAACTTATAGAGGGCTTCATTAAAGTTAAATCCCTGGACTGATTAAGTGATGAAAAGAAGTCTCCCCCTATGTGAGTTTACTTTAAAGGTGACATTATCTTCAAATCAATGATAGTGTGAAGAAGATGAGGATGAAAAACTCTAGAAAAATGGAAGAAATAGATATCTTTTAATTTTTTATGCATAGAAAAAATTATTGATTTCTTAACTGAATATACCGATTAGTTAATCAAAATAAATACCCTAATAATAAAGTTACAATCACAAGTACGATTTTTTTTTTTTGCCTTTCTTAAAATTAATTTTTTAAAGTCAATGCTTTTTAAAAGCTAATATGCTGTTGAACTACATTTTAAATATTTCTAATTATGAATTGCTAAAAGAATATACTTAAATAATATTTATACTTTTATACCTATTTTTTTATTTATTAATATATTATTTTTAACCCAAAACATCAAAATGAACAAAATTGTTCATTTATTGCTAAGGATTCCTCCATTTCTTCTAATTACACTACTTATATTTCAAAAATATTTTTTTAAAAAATAATTTGAGAGTTTTTTTTAGAGAAATTCATAATTTGTCGCTTAATATACAACACAAAAGCTCACGATTGTTACATTAAGTTTTGAATTCTTGCTCATTTGACTTTAAACTGAATTTTATTTATTAAACATCAAATATGTGAAATTTCTGAAGGAATGTAAGCTCAAAGTGAAATATAAAGCTAATTACTGTATCTGTTTGAAAAATATTGATTACAATTAGCATCATTAACAATAACATCAACAATCAACGTGTTGTTTTAAGAATTTCAAATAATGTAAGACTTACAAAACTTATTTTCTCTGTAAAGCCGATTTTATTGTCTCTACTAAGTATTATTCCTAAGAATTTTTTTAAAGAAATTTGTTTCATAGAAAAGTGTCATAAAATCAATTTTCTTCTAAAGAAAATATTTGCGGAGATAATTAGAAAGTGGTTTGTAAAAAAACCTCCAACTTCAAAACAGTAAATATTCATGAGGGAAAACAATTACAAATCATCAAATCTAAAACGAGAGCTAAAAAAATTAATAAGCTTAGGAAATAATGCAAACCAAAAATAAAGCCTATATTAAAACAAAGTTTCTAAACAGCTGAAAATAATGAGTTCCGTACGTAATCTCTTGAAGAAATTTGAGAATATCAGCTAACTGCTGGTATTTTTCTTTTTAAAAATTGAAGATTCATTGATTTAATGAGAGATATAATTTGGTTTAGTAAAATTATTTTCTATACGTTTATTCATGGTATAAATTAATTTTTAAAGAAAGATCAAAGAAGTTAATATTTTTTTAAACTAATCTTTAATGCCCTTTACAAGTCAATGATCTATATACATATTTGTAATAGAGTCATAATCAAATTTTCTGTGTAAAAAACTTTTGAAAACGGTTTCATATTCTGTTATCATATTTGTTAGTGTGTATTTCGTTGGTTTAAAATTTAAATGTTTCAATTTTTTAGAACTTTTCTAATGAAAACTTAACTAAACCGGAGTTATTATTACCTGTTAAAAAACCATAATAGAATTGAATTAGATTTTTCTCACCTATATATGGCTGTTACTGAAAAGTAAATGATTTAACAGATTTTTATTCAATTAGTAACCAGTTTAATCGTAGCAGGTTTGTACCTGAATATTTTAACCATTCTTCTTTGCTTTTTTCCAACATCCTGAATTTTAACATTTTTTTTTTTAAATCTTAGATTTTGGAATCGAAAAAAAATATTTTAAAAATCTAAGTTTCTGTACAGGCGTAGCAAAATAAAGCAATTTTTTGTTAAAATTTTAGAAAAAAAACATTTCAGGTGCACATCCTATTTTATGAATTTTATGCGAACTGAGACATTCCATTACTATAGAAAAATGCTATAACTGCAAATACAAAAATTTTTGTTTACAGTATTATTTATATATATTTTACATTCCTTTGGTTGTTTACATTTAAGTATGAAAGATATTAAATACACCTTATTCATACACCTTCAACAATGTAATGGAATAGATTAAATACTGAATTCTTACTAAGCTAAGTTTTTTAATAATAAAGTTCTTTCGAAGTAGTCTGTAACCGTAAACTACAAAATATATTTCAAGTTAAGTGCAAAATAGCAACTTTTTTTGTATCATTGCGCCTAAATTTATTATAAATTCTTACTATATAGGAAGTAATTGAAGTAAAAAAAAATATAAATTTGTATTAGAATAGAAACTGTTCAGAAAAAAATCATGTTGGAAAATTTAGTTGTCTTGTCATTTGGGGAAACATTTCCTTTATTAATTTTTCATAAGTGATATATTTTTAGCTCGAATATCAGTGTAATTAATTTTCAAAGTTTTGTCTCAATTTAGACATTATCAAAGTCATTCTCTCTTATTTCCGGATCTCATTCAACTTTTTTTACACAATTAATTCAACTAAAGTTTTACGAAAATGCTTTCATCACAAGGTTTCCACGCTCTAATTGAAGGGATAAAATATTGCTGACTTTCCCAAATTCTTTTTAAAAAATCGCTTTAAATCGCTTTGATTCCCTTGCTGGCTCCTATCAAAATCGCATAGTATAAAATACCAACAATACCAGGGATAAATAATTTCCCTCTCTATCACTTAATATGCTAGAAATTATATATATATATATATAATTGAATGGACTTTATTTGAGGACAGGGTAAACAAATTTATTTACAGGTATATACACGGTTTCTTGAAAAAGTAAAACTTCAGATAACACAATCCAGCAATAATCAGTCACTTACAGTGTAAATGCAAGTCTTACGCACAATAAACACAGTTTGCAATACAGCTACAGTATAGCACAGCAACAGTAAATCATAGCGAACTCAATAACACAGCGTGAACAGCAAACGCAAACACAGCTCACTAGTAACAAGCGAAAATCCGTTAGTCCAGCAAAACGCTTCTCTTCCTTGAGATAGCAACTCTCAACGAATTCACTCACTGACTCCTTTTACGGCAACCCTTCCGTTATATAGCCGGGCCCGCGTCCCGAGAAGAAACACGGCGCAGCCAGAATTGTCTCGGGGTTACCAGAATATTCCTCTCGCCAAGTCAACTCGGCTGGCGCAAA
>JAOUZG010029773.1:215524-236008 GCA_026289955.1 Argiope argentata | reverse complement strand
CAAAAAGGAAATGAATTTTTAATTAATATTTTGAAATAAAAAAGCATAATTCATTACAAAAAAAAACCACTTTTATTTATTATCGAGAACAAACACTCACGTCATGAAAAAAAATTGCTCTTTTTATGAATTTGTAATTTGAGTTAAGCTGCTCGTTAAAAAATAGAAATAAATTTAATTATGAAAAACCTAAAAATCAGGCATCACATTTGAGGAAACACTTTTTTAAAAAAACTTATTTTTTAATATTAGTAGTTTGACACTGATAGAAGTACAGATTTTAAGAGACGAAACTGTTCAAATTTTCTTTAAAGGAATTAATCCAGCTCATTTGTTGATAAAAAAAAAGAAAATATATTTATAATCTACTAAAGCATGCTGTGAAAATTTATTCATTATTCATCTGTAAAAAACTTCAATTCAACACTTGAGAATATATTATTGATTTATGCAAGAATTGTCCTAAGTGGTGGTTAACTATACACCATTTACTATAAATAATTATAAGTTTTTTTATAGAAATTAAAAAATAATTTAGGACTCTTTAGGCGTTTAGTATTTTTTTTCTTTTGTATACAATTCTATGGAAAGCATGTTAATAATATAAAATTAGGAAAATATTGAAATGTCATTAAATTTGAAAATAGGTTTTCATCTTTCTTCGTTTAAGATGTGAAGGTAAAATTTGTATTTAAATTAGCTCTTTCATTTAAGTAGCATCGATATAGAAGGGAAAATGAAAATTAAGTATTATATTATGATTGTGCCAATTAAAATGCAATAGTCAAAAATGAAAAGGTAACAAAAGTCATACTGGATTATTTTAATACACGCATTAATGCTTGATCTAATACGTTGTGTTTATTATAAACAGCATTATTTTTTCAAAGGTTATTATAATTTATATCATTTTTCTTTATTAAAAAAGCATTTTAATTTAACTTCCATTAATCCTGCATTTCTCTTACCCACAATCTTTAGTCTTTTATCTGCCTTACTTAGGAAAGATGTACCCTCCTGAAATGTTTATCTGCATAATTATGTAAAGAAAAATGTAGAACTTTTATTTCTCTAAAGTAATTTATCCCGAATTGCGATGTTCAGTTTGTATTATATTATCTCCAAATGATTATAAATTTAATAATTATAATATTTATTTATCTGCTTGATCTGTTTGAATAGTTTCTAAATGAAATTAATCGCTTCGAAATTAAATGGAAAACAGCATAAAAACATCATTCATATATTTATAGAATTCTTTTGTATACATTAATATACGATTTCAATTTCCGCCAAATAGCAGATTATGTTTTGCATTTCATTTTCTTCTTACTCTATTTTTTCTATATGAAATAAAATCATATTTATTGTTATAAAATTCAGATTATTATATCGAGATATTTATTTTGAACATCCCAACAAATGATTAACTCATCTGAAAAACTTTTTTAATCTAGAATAAAGAGGTTGTTTCAAATTAAATTGTAGAAATTGCTTCTTAAGTCTCTGTGTAATTTTTTCTCTCGATATCTTTCTCTCTCTTATAGTGTTTTGAAACAAAAAAAGATAGAAATATATTCAATAAAAATATTTTTTCAGTAATTAGGTAATCAAACAATCATGCAACCCATTATATAATCCTGATAGACACTGTCATTTTATTGACTTTAGAATTAGCATAGACCTAATAGAACAATCTATACAGATAAAAATCATCTATATTGATAGAATAATATACAGAATCAAATTTTAGTTTATGAAAATATTAGTTTCACTCTTTATAATTATTAAATAAATAAAATTTAAGCCAAAAATTTGGAATATAAACTTATACATACCATCAACAATAGAATTGTTAAAATTTGGTGCCTGCAAAATACATATACAATTACAATAAATGCAAATATACGTATACAAATGCAACCACATACATATATAGAAATTTTTCATTTTCTTTAAATAGCTTATCTAAAATTACAATTCCCCTAAGTTTTATCGGATAGTAATTTTTAATTTTTGATTTTGCGATGTTATCTACCAAATCCTAGAAACTAAATGATTATTGGAATATAAGTACAATTTTAAGAATTAGATTCATAGCATACACATTCACACAGAAATATTTTGTGGGTTAAATTCCGGGAATCATTTTTATTCGATGCACACAATTTTCATTGAAATCTCGTGCTTTTTAACTCGCCTCCCTCTCTTCCTTTTTTTTCATTTTAAAATCAAATTTAGTATTCAAAGATAAAAATTCTTAAAATTAAATTTTCAATTTCTTGTATACTAAATGTAAATGATATCAAAACATTCGAATTTATAACTTTGACGAATATTTAGGTTTTAAACTTCCCTATGATCAAAAAACGTATTTTTGGCATTATGCCAGTCAGTCTTTGAACTATGTGACTCAAACAGGCCTAGAGCTAGACCGATTAAGTTTGATATATTGACTAAAAACCAAAATTCGCAAAGTTCTTATGAAATAATTCAGAGAAAGTCTGTCATTATTGATCTTCGAGATAAAATGAACTTGCTTACTACAAAGCGTAAAGAGCTAGAGAAATAAAATTTGGTGGTTTAAGTAAAAGCATCGATAAAATAAATTCTTATCAGATTTCGAATCAAATCCGTCAAGAAGGTGACCATCTGTCGATCTGTACTTTCACATATGCAATAATTCATAATTTAATGATACAAATCAGTAATCAGTGTATGTTTTTGTGACTAACTAGTTTTTCCAACTGCCAAATTTTGATTTCATTCAATTGAAACAAAAGCTTCCGAAATGCTTATTTGGTCGATGGATTTAATATTTACGCTGTAATTCAAGCCAAAGATCTATATTTATCTGCTATTTTTTGCTAATTGCATTAAAACTTATTTTAGAATTTTATAAGAGTTCTGGGGAAACCGTTATCATTTTTTTTCAGCTTATGTAAAAATACAAGAAATAATAATGATTAATTCATCAGAAACAACAACCTAAAATTGCTTCTTCTCTCTTCTAAATTATTAATGTGAAAACATACAAATGTCTTTTGGCCTTAAAATGAGTAATAAATGTACATGTAAATTATTAATTGATTGATATATTTAAACAACTTTTATTATCGTTTACAATCTTGTTTTGCAAAATGGCTGAAAAGTTTTATGTAGTTTACAAATTTCAGCTGGAACAAATTTTTAAAAAAATGTGAATTCCTTCATCCGTTGATTTATGGAAGGGTCTTCTATGTGAGAAAACTACTTGAAAATGGACAGCTGATCTTATTCTTTCAAATAATAAAATATTTTTCCCTTCAGCCTTTGAAATGTAAACACTTTTCTTTAGTTTGACTTTTGTCAATATTGGAAAAATTCAAATTTAAACGGATTTTTTCTTACTTCCTAATGTTCTAGAGAATTGATATTTTACAATATGTGTACTCAATGACAATATACATTAAAATATTTTTTTAGAATCTTAATATTAAATAAAGGAAATGTCATTGAAGCTGCTTGATAATAAGTTCAAAGTAATAGATGGCAAAATTAAAAATAAATAAAAATAATGTTGGTTAGTATGCAAATCGAAATTTATTTATTTATTTACTTGGTTAAATTTGTTAACTGGCTAATCCTTAATATTTATGCATAATAATATTTTAATAAAAAGCGTTGAACAATAACGATTGTTTATTGCTATATATTTTACTGAGTTTATTAAGCAATTAAAATGTAAGCTTTATTATTCAGTGATTTAATGGCATCTCTTTGATTATAAGTTGTAATGTTCTTTAACACATCACTCATACGTGAAAAAAATGACTGCAAGCTTCACCGTGAAAGAATATTCGTTAAAAATAAAGAAAACTCGAAATTTGATTGAGACAATTTAATTAATTTTTCTGACTTAAATATTCTACAATACAAAAATGAACCTTAAAGTCTTTCTGAATGTGTATAAACGATTTATTTGAAAATAACTTTCTTCCGAAGCATGCATTTAATTATTTCTAGCATTTTTTAAACGATAGTTAAAATTCATCTTAGAACAAATAGAATTCAGAATTTTAAATATTTTTCGTCTCAATTCTTTCTATATATTCATAACATTAATAAGGCTACATCATATTTCATCAAATGTTATTTCATTAACGCAATTAAAATAATGTTCATCAATTTTCCTTTAAGGATAGTTTTCGGCAGAAATAATTATTTTTTAATTTCAAAATTCTCACCAGAGGTATATCAAACTGCTTCCTTTTTTCTGTGCTGGCCTTCAGAGAAATGAAAATAAAACACAAAAATAAGTAGAAACAAAATCCAAAACACTTAATAAGGAATTTAACCATAATTCACAGCTAGGGTCACGAACCATCAGAGTAAGCAGTGCTCAGATCTAATCAATTGTTTCTCCGCTTTTAATGGAGGCCCGCATAACATGATGATAAAGTAATTCATTAACCCACTTTCTTATCTAGCATCATTTCATAGATGTTAATCAAGTGAAATCATTTCACTCATCCTATGAGGGCAGTTTCCGTCATACAGTTAACTTTATAACATGAGTCTGTTTTGCTTTTCAATTCTGGATGATTCTAATTTCTATTGATTGCTCATATCGAGAAATCCATCCTAATTTCATTCTAACAATATATAAAATTTTCTTTCCCTACGTCAATATATTAAAATTGAATTATTAAAACAACACATTTTAACACTTGAATGCTTTTTTCTAAAGATTGAATTTAAAATATTTTTATCATGTCAGAACATGTTATTTTGGGGATGAGGTTTTTTGGCATCAACAAAAATCCGTAGGCGAAAAATAAAAATTTCATTACCTGCAACAGCATCTCAAAAAAATCAGCTTTTAATAATGTGTTGCCCTTGCACTTACAAAAACTCTGATTAAAAAAATAAGTTAATGACTATAGGAAATAAAACCTAGAAAAAATATAATTCAGTGCACGTGATTATATGAAATGAAATAAATAGGAAATGTGATATCTTTTTAAACAATAAATGCGGGACAAAGTTTTTCCGATCGTTTGCAGTATTAAAGTGACTCATTCAATGAAACCATTAATATGAATAAAAATATAATTTCACTTGCACGAGCGCGTGGTGCTTGGCCGTTCAAGAAATTATGTTCTGACACGATACATTGAAATATACATAGCAGATTTCATTTTAATCTTTTTTTATTTAATTATTTTTTTATTTTCTTACGCTCCGAGAGAAAGAACAAAAATCATTAATATTTAAAGCATTTTTTCAGTGATACCCAAGATGTTCTTCCCTAAATAGACATATGGCAAGGAAATCCCTATCAAATTATCATATCAAAAATTGAAAAGAAATATTTCACATCGTGTTGCTCTTGCACCTCGATGTAGACTGACGCATCGCTTGTTCTATGTATAAAAATTATGCCACCCATGCTGAAATAAATCGAAGTTAAAATTTTTATAATTCTCTTTTATTCTGGCACGTAACATCTCAGTTACGCTATATATGAATGTGTGTGTAGATATGTATGTATGTAAAGATATTTCAATTTCTTTTCAATTGTAATCAGTTTCCAAAGTTTTGTCTTAATTTAGCCAATAGTAAGTTTATATTAAAATGTTCTCTTATTTCCTGACCACATTTTACCTTTTATATTCAATAAATAAAATGAATCTTCGTAAAAAAAATATTACGCCATCGGTCCTCACGTGCTTAGTGGAAGAATAGAAATCGATGATGTAAACAGATTCTTCTAAAGGATTCCTACGTTTCTCTTGTCAAGGTCAAAACGTTTCAGAATTCTTGTCGAAATTCGACATGTATCATATTTATGCGAATATAATGGTATATAATAAAAGGTTAAGAGATTTCGTTCTTTTTATTCTTTTTTACCTTCGTCTTTTTTGTGTCCACGCTGTTGGTACAAACATGCGTGCCTCTCGAGATGTAATAAAACGATCTTAAATAAAAATTCAACCTGTCTTCTTCCGGATTGCAGCCTTTCTTCTCTCAAAGCACAAAATTAATATGCTTCAAACACACTTAAACACAAAAGTAATATGTGAGCAATCACAAAATTGATATGTGATTACTTTCTGCTTCAAACACAAAATTAATATATAATTACACTATATATATATGTATATATATTATTAAAAATGATAAAAATTTCATTACCTTATTTTTCAAATACCAATAATGATTCAATTTCGCAAAATAAAATTTGATATTCTTAATCGCACATGCAAAACAAAAAAGGGAACACAATCAAAAATTATAATAAATATTAATTTATTTATTCTTCTTTTCAACATAACTCGTATTGCTGTTAACAGGTTATAAATATCTTTCGTAATATATTCAGTATATATCCCATTCGCAACAGTGGGCAATAGAGCTTCAAATCTTATTCTCTTAATATAATAGGAATCAAAAATTGGATATTTTGCTTAAAAGTATTTTTCGGCATTTTAAAGTTAACCACACATTAGACAACAAATCAACTTATAAATGGAAGCTGCACTTATACCATTTAAATACAATTGATTATAATTTGATATTCCTTACATTTTCAGTAAGATTGTTATAAAAGAAGATGTATTTAAAATTGGAGGAGTATCTCTTATAATAAGTTTTGTATTTGCCAGATACTTTCAGACTTCAGACTGATAATGAATACAACTGATGTAGAACTTAATGCTTTGTTAAGAAAAAAAATACTTCCAAATAAAAAAAATTGTCTCTTTTAATTTTAATAAATGAGAATTTAGGGATTTTAAATATTTGCGAAAAAAATTAAAGCTTTTAAGATAGTTCGGTGGGCCATTAAATAAAACCACATAAAGTTGTTTCCGTCAAAATTTCTTGTTTCTCCCTTTTTAATCTCAGATATTTCTTCATAGTGTCCAAAACAGAGCTAACAACAAAGAATCAATAGGAGTTTCTTTAACTATACTGATTCTTGATTTTTTTGACATTTTACTTTACTGACTTTTCCCCAAATAAAATGTTTCTTCGAGGTTGTAATCAACAATTTAATCTTATTTCTTTGAGTGGAATAACACGAATCATCACAACTTGAAAAAAGGCTGAATGATGTAACAGTTTTTATTTTCATTACTAAGAATTGTAGAAATCTTTATGTTTGGTATTCCCAGATTTCGATATATGTTGCCTTTTATGGGCTGAAAGTTGATGGCATAGACAAGAATATGAAGAAAGAAAGCAGAGAATTAGCAAACCAGATAGTGTTTGTCAGGCAACTATTTATAGGAATATACATGTTTCTTTTCATTTAAAAGATATTGAACTTGTCTTTATTTAAATAATTCATAAAAAAATATACCTTTTCCCTTCAAAAAGTATTACTATAACGTAATTGTTGAAACCTACTTTAATTTAAAGCACAAATTTAACGGAAGATGACAGAAAATTAGAGATGTCTAATGCAATGAAGAGAACTGCTTAAAACTTCTGATTATCGAGTTATCTGATTATCGAAACTTGCAACTTAAAATATTTTACTGAAAATGCAATTACGAAATAAAGCTATATGAAATATTTAATCGTCATTTCAATGAGCATTAATCTCACTGAAATATTGAACCAGCGAGGCAAACCAGATGGTCGTGAAAGATGGTTAGTAAATAAATAAAAAAGTACTGCTCATCAACGTATTCTGTGACGACCACATTTCGACGATTCCATCTCACAAAAAGGAGTGACGCAGAACAATGAACATGTTTCAAGGTATTTATTTACCTTTGATATTTATGATTTTCCCCATTACATACTTTTCAATTCATTTTTTTCACGGGTATGTGTGTATTGTGTTATTTCTGACCGCATTTTTTTAAATTCAAAATATTTTGTTAAAAAGTAATTACCAAATTTTAAGAACAGAAATATTTTATTTATTCTTCATAATTCAATGTTTATACCTCTTATGTTGAATTAGGGCTATAAACTATGACAGCCTTTTCCAATCTATTCTCATGCTGACAGTGTCATGCAACGTATTCTTGGACCCGATTTCACCATGGTGAAACTGAATGTAAGGTCAAAAATAAAATTAAGGATAAATAAACTGTAAAATTAATGTTTTTATACATCAAATAGTATCAAATAATGTTAAATTAAGTACATTCGTGCTTTTTTTTTCTTTTTAAATGGCCAGTTCATGTGTAGGTCAGTTTAAAAATATTCATAAATAATCAGCATGTGATTCGTATCTAAATATTTTCTCATAAAATATAAGATTTTTCAACAAAAAAAACCCTTCGATCATAGATTTGTTTTCTAGGTTCTATTCACATTGATTAATCATGTAATTCCCAGCAGTTTATCGTATTCTGACATTGCCAACCAGAGTTTTTCGTTTAACCAACCGAGGATGGAAATAATGGGATTAATTCGAGATGTATGGATCATATCATACTTTATATGGCTTTAACCATTAGTTTTATTCCTCCTTCTGTATTATTGATATGCTCTAGGGACATTCACCACACAAAAAAATTCTGTGCGATTAGCTGACGTGGTGATTTACTCTATACCACATAAATGATGCGCTTCATCTGTTGGCTTCCCTGTCTCTTATTTTTTCATTCTGATTTCCAGGTTGAATCGTAAAAGGGAATTGCTGATTTGTCCATTAACTGCCTCCGCTCGTTTCTACACAAACGGACAACTCGAAATATTGAAACCCCTTCCGGGAATTTCCCCAAATGTTACTCAGTCACGCTTATCTAGTTCAAGTTTCTGCTTCGATAAGTGCAAAATCGATAAGTGCACGGGGGAGTGTGGTTTAAAAGATGTACAAAACGCTAGGCTCCTTATCGAATTGAAGAGCATAATTTTCTATTTTATTGTTATCGATTATGGTTTGCGAATATTTTTATTTTTTTCAGTCTGTTATCAAATATCATCAGATTTATGAAGAGGAAACGCTGAATTTTCTGCGTGTTTAAAGAGAATTTGGATATAATTATTTGTATATTTATTTCTCTCTTAAGGAAGAAATTTCTGCCCATCCCACTTAAGTATGAAGAATTTTAAAGCATGCATGGGAAATCATTTTAAAGAGAATAAATAATAGCTAATGTATCCGGTAAAATGACCTGAATCAAGATTTTCAATGTCATTTTCGGATTCAACACATCAAAATCCTTAGAATTTACATTCGTTCTTTATTAATCAAGCAACACGTATGATTCGTACATCAATTTTTTTAAAGATACAATTAAAACAAAAGACATTATTTAACTCGAAAGCAGTTTAAAAATTTAAAATTGAATAAAAATTAAAATCCTAAAAAATAATTTTGAAACAATTTATTTCAAAAAATGTATTGTTATTAAATTTGACTTGCAAACGAACTTTTGGGTATTAATTCGTCTTCCCAAAACTTTGTAATACTTTCATACAAGTAAAAATGAATTATCTCCCCCATCTGCAAAAAAATGTATAAATTAAGCAAGATCAAGACTTGCAAACGAACCAAATTTTATATATGCCGTCGATCAGAAAAACGCTTAGACTTAGTCTCCCCAAAACTTTGCCATATTAATAAATACTAAGAAAAGGGTTTCTGGAACTTTTGGGTATTAATTCGTCTTCCCAAAACTTTGTAATACTTTCATACAAGTAAAAATGTATTATCTCCCCCATCTGCAAAAAATATATATAAATTAAGCAAGATCATAACCGCCAACGTAAGATCATAACTAATGCTCTGATTATTATTCCCACAGCACGTCCCATTGATATTTTGTCCTTACTGTGAATAAAAATAAATAAGTTTACAAATGAATAAAGACGAGTAGGCGTTATGAGGCCTTTTTTGTCGACTGATTGAAAATAGACTTGCACGTAGAACTATATCTTAATGACAAGATCACATACTGAATTTTATTTGGATAAGCTACATGTAGATCCATCTCCAGACCTATAGTCAACCTATCTTAATATCCAATAAAAAATTCGACAAAAAAATTTAGACTAACTAACATTTTGATAAGTTTTATTAATCTACCTAAATTCCTATTTGTTGTAATTGTGTTAATTATTAAGGAAATTAGATGAACCTGCTCTAAATTGAGTTAATAAAAAATTTAACTTATTCTGCTTGATTAAAAACCGTCATTAACTAATCTCACTGCTATGCAATTACTCTATTCATATGTTTTTTTCGAAGGTTAATAATTCTTTAGTTCAAAATCGTAGGAATACTGCCCTCAAATCGGTAATATCAGTTTAATGACAGCGTCCTGAATTTCTTTCGTCTAATTAAAATCGCTGTAGAGATATCATGGTACTGTTTTTTATAATGACACTTGCCACCGACATGCTCGCTGATGATGTCAGTGATTTTACGCCGAAGGGGCGTTTCTTGTTTTTAAGTAGCGCAAACTAGGGCCAAGGATACGTCTTAGTTGCTCATACATCACATTCGCTTGCGCATAACCTTCGTACAGGTTGCTCATTCTTGCATCTCAGAGATAGAACAGGTGAAGAACAATCATTCCCGAACCGGGACTCGAACCCAGGATGTCCAGAAGACGGGAAGGCATGCTACTTCTGTGCCAGGACATCAACAGAGATATCATATTCAGGAAGACGCAGCTCCGAAATTAGGTTTTCGACTCAGGAAAATTCAGGAAATGTTTGAAACGTAGATTCGTCAAAATTTCGATGTCGAATTTTTTTAATGATTTAGAATAACTTTCTTGCTGTATACTGCATGTATGAGAAAGTAAAACTGATTCACTCATACTTCCTCTTATTTTAACTTGAATTACATATTCTCTCACTTGGTTCAAATGAATCATTTATTTTAATGCATCGTTAATAATACTTATTCACGTAATTAGCTTATGAATTAAGAAAAAGAAACATCAAATCATGGCATATTCACCTTTTCTAAGTAGAATCATACTTGATCAGCCATGTATCTCTTTTTTTAAAAAAAAATTTCTTACAAGCATTATTAACTCAAAGTTCTACATATATCTCAACCAGTAATGAAAGAAATATAATATGCATTTAGATCATTTGTGTTAGGTAGCTTGGATGCCAATTTTGGCATAGATTAACAATTGACTGTAAAGATACATATAATTTAATATTTAGCTTGTTGCATTTTGATTTATTTCTTCGTATTACATATATATTGTCAAAGACCTGCAATTTAGATCCCCAGCACTAATAGTGTCATCGAAAGAAAGACCGTTTTATGATCAGCGCTGTTTCGTGTTGAGCGGGTGTCGCATCAGTGATCTCAGAGCTTGACAACTTTGGCAGCAAAATGGATAGTGTTTGAAATATCGAGAATTTTAACGATTCGTCCAATAGAAACCGAGATGCGCAATGATTGACCACAGACATGTTCTCTGCCCGCCTACAATCTATAAAACCCCGGCAATCAGATTTATGAGAATATAATGAGAATTTCACCCTGGAAGTCTTAAACTGCTGGGATGGGTAGTCGTAGTCATAGACAAATAACTAGTCTATAGGAAGCAACAGCGGGGTGCCAGCTTTGTGTGGAGCTCAAGCGAGTGCTGAACTGCTGTGTGCCGAGTCCTGTTGCCTACGGTGGTAACAGGGTCTTATCGTGTGAGGAGTAGTCAGTCGTGTGGTGGTGAGTCGACAGCTAAAGTGAGGAGACAGTAAGAACTTCAGCTATTTAGAGAGAACGTAGAACGAAGCTCCAAGTATCTCCTTTTCTGCTGGATTCTGTCTGGCTCTTTGTGAGCTGTGGTCGATTTAAACTTGTGGGTTACAGTCTATTGTCTTGTGCTCCGGTGTGTTCATCTTGGCTGTACATATTTCTCGTCTGTTTATTCGTAGGCATTGTGATAGTGTCTTCGTGTTAAATAAACGCTGTCGTTGTTTCTACTGAGGCCCTCTCATCGATTTCACACTATACACTCTCTACAAGCAAGCGTGGAGATCCGTAACATACACACACACACACACGTATGTGTGTGTGTGTGTGAATCTCAGCACCAATAATTACGCATTGGATCTTTTTAATGTCTTTTTTATTAACAATTAAAGAGACTGGCACAATATTTAAAAAAGGAAAAAAAGAAAGGCTGGTTGCCTTTTAAAAGTTTAAAAAATGCATTCTCTCAGCAAGGTTATCTTCGCACAGCCTAAAGTAATTATATCTCTCTTTCTGTCTAAGCGAACGCCATTACGTCTCTCCCATGCGTGTTGCCATAGCCGGAAACTAAATCTTTCCCACATATATATAGCTGAAGGCAGAGTCGTTGCCGAAATCAGAGAGAAGACAAGTGGAATTTTTAAGCATTTTATTTCAGCTCGAGAGGCATGCATTATGTACAAGCAGAATGTAAAAAAAGACGAAGGTTAGAGTGACATAGAAAGACGAGATCATTTTAACTGATCTTATATATCATAATATTCTCATAAATCTGGAGGGTATCGAATTTTCACAGGAATTATCAAACGTTGTGTCCTCGCCAAGAGAATGTAGAATTCCTTAAAGATAGAAGAATATATCTCTTCACTCGGCACGTGGACCTATGGCGCAGTATTTTTACAAAGCTTAATTTGATTTATTAAATAAAAGAAGTGGAATGGGATCCATTACACTTCATCCATTTAGAATCTTAAAAGCATACACTAAATTTCTCCAGTTTAAATTAGTGTTGTTGTTTTTTCTATATCTTACTCATACATTTTTGAACAAGAATGGGCATATTGTTTGCATTCCCTCGGAAGAATTTTGTAATTTTGTTGTAAAGGTTCCTGTTCACGTACATCATGCAAAAATTCAGCAAATGATCTTCCGATTCGGGTGGCCTAAATCATACATATTCATTGAAATTTCAATGCATTTCAACATCTATTGGCTATGCAGTATAACTTCTATTTTAACTTCAATACTTTATGCATAAAAAAATTAGAGATACAGCTATTTTATTTTATAAAATTTATGTGAAGGGAAACTATATTTTTGCATATAAAACTCACTTTCGAATTTCGTTTATCTCGCTTATTTGTTTTGAATTACAGACTTCAGAGACAAGCAGAAAATGTTGAATTTATGGGAAAATTAAAATATAAATCCACCAAATCCTCTATCCTATTTTTTTAATTATTTCATCACTTTCCCTGTGTATGCCTAGTATACGAAAAAGAGAAATATGTTTTTATATTTTGTTTTACAATATTTTTAAGAATATAACATAATATTCATTTATTCTAATTGCAGTTTAATTACAAAATTAATGCTCTCGTAACTAAATAATTATTATCTCGTATTTAACAGATAAATAATGACCAACTTCTCTGTTTCCACAGAAATTATAATGAGAGGAAGGCGTAAATCATTTCATAATAAAATATCATTTCCCTATGAATGTGGAGCATCTCTTTGTTACCATGGAGACTAATACAATGTAACTAACTTTCAATTCAATTTACGATGAAAATGGATTGTAACTCTGCATTTATTTCTGATTAAAACTGACGTTCACATTCGTTTACAAACAGTATACGAATTGATATGTAACAGAAGCTAACTCGGATACATAATTACGTTGAAAAATTAAACCGTCCATTTAATACAAGGCATTTCATAATTTTATTATTAAAACCTAAATTTCCTTATTAATGTTAACTAGTAACTCGTGCAGAGCTTATTTATCCAATTTCACCATTAATTAAAAAAATGTAACTTTTTTGGATGTTGAAATTAAATATAAATTTGTATATGTAAAATATTAAAGAGAATTTACTGATACGAACGTATTTGTGATGTCTCAATGAATTTATATTTAAAATAAATAGAAATATTATGTGTTCCTAAGAAATCAACTAAAATAAGCAAGAATTACAACAAAAAAAGATAAGAGGGGAAAAGATAATTTAAAATTAAAATTCCAGATGATAAAACAAAGGAAAAAAAATTTAAATGAAATATGATACGCATTTTTCAACGTATCATGACAGAACATCATTTTTTGAACACCCAAGTACCACGTGCTCGTATAAGTTAAATTATATTTTTATTCATTTTAATTTTTTCATTGAATGAGTCACTTTAGTATTGCAAACTATCCAAAAAAACTTTGCCTCTCATTTATTGTTTTAAAAGTATCACATTTCCTATTTATTTCATTTCATCTAATCAAGTGCTCAAAATGACATTTTTCTAGGTTTTATTTGCTGTAGTCATTAACTTAATTTTTTAAATCAGAACTTTTGTAAATTCAATGACAATACTTTATTAAAAGCTGATTTTTTGAGATGCTCGTGTAGATAATATAATTTTAATTTTTAGCCTACGGAATTTTGTTGACGCCACGCACCTAATTCCCAAAACAATATCATGTTCTGGCATGATAAAAAAGAGTGAAGAAGAGTATTTTGAATTAGCATACAGATGCCAAAGAAGAATAGGGATCCATATCTAATTTGTAAAGATGCGTACAGCAACACTGACAATATATTACAATGTATTGCAATAATATCTCATGGTGCAGAAACGAAGCAGTGTTTAGCTAATTTTGGGGTAAACCATATAATTTCAAATGGTAGTCGGAGGATGAGCGTAAGATCTAACCTCACATCTTCTCTCCCCCTTCCACGGCGCCCCAGGTGGAAGGCGTTCAGCCCACGCAATTTCCCTTCACCTTTCGGAATGTCTACGAAATTTTCATTTTGTCGAAATATTTATAATTTCCATAAAGATAATCAAATTTATGTAAATAGGTACATTTAACAGATCTTTTTCAAATCTTACTGTAGTTTCTAATAGAAGGAACTAAATACACCAAACTCTCCACTTGATGATGATGTCGTGTCATTAAGTACGTGCAAACGCCCTAAATGTCATGTAGTTGCCGAAAACAGCCCTAAGGATCTCTACAGCTTTATCTGTAACAGAAGCCCCATAGGGTCCTCCATGCTGATTTTAAAGAGCTTGGCCAGCATTGCTGGAAGCTAAAGATGTGTTGTGGACACAGTTGGCTGTTATCCGGGCAGTGAGGACAAAGCCTAGTGTAACTCATTTGTCTATCTCTAGAAATTATCCCGTCTTTCAAGTGCTTTGTTTTAAGTTTTGCTATTATAGTTGAAATGGTTCTGACGCTGTTTAATTCTAGAAAGGAAAGCTTTAACTAGCCAACAAATTAATTTTCGGCTGGCAACTGTATTGGAATCAATGAGCGTTAAGCATTGAGATGCCTAAGAAGAATTATGGGCCTCTTTAGAGAGCTCATCGGCTTTCTCATAGCCTGGAATATCAAGGTGTGCCGGAATAAATTGTAAGGTACAAGATCTTAGCATAGCAATTATTTTGAGGAATCAGTACTATAATCTTATGGCTAAGTTGACACTTGTCCCTTTGTATCACCTGTTGTGCGGATCTTGCGCCCCAAAAAATGATAGCATTGGCGAAAAAGAACCTAAATTCGTTTTCAGGTCACACATAGAGAATTGAAAAAAAAAAGACATTTGGCTACCAAATTCTATTTTTGCTGTTACCTTGGATTATATCCTGTTTCCCGCCCTACCACTTTAATTTTAAGAATTTTGATAGGTGGAAGAGTTTAGTAGCATTAGAAACCCATAATTGAGGAAGGAAATTAAGAAAAGGAAAATTGGTTGAAATATTTAAATATACTCGGGCTTCAGATTGTTATAGCTAATGGCTAAAAAATAGAAAATAACAAGTTTATGAGATTTTTTTTTAAAAAATAACACACAAGATAATACAAAAAAATTAATAATAATTATAAATCCTAAAAAGAAAAAAATTAATAACTTTTGGTAATAAAAAACTTAATTTTGATAATATGGAAAAATTTTTGATTTGAAAGCCTAGGTAACTTTTAATAAAATGTTGATATTTAAGAGGAAAAAAATATAATACATTGGAAGAATATATAGAAATATTATAAATATATCGGGCAAACTATACGGTTGCCTGTAAGTGAAAGTATCCGCCTGAAGAAAGACATAGAAAATTCGTGGATGCGTGCTGCTGAACAAGGTTCTAATCCGTCCTACATATCAGGGGCCACTCAATATCTGCTCGCGACCCATTGTTTGGGAACTCGTGGATTTGATATTACCTAGATAGTCAAATAAGTTATCGTCACAAATGTCGAAGGGACATTTTTCATCACTAAAAATTTCTTGATGTATAATTTTTTTAAACTTTACGATAATGATTAATAAAATGCGAGAAACAAAAAATTCGAATGGAAAAGAAATTTAAATAACTTTAATTCTTTAAAATACCAATTATCTTCAAAATAAGAATTTAGCTACTCAAAATCAAATATCGTTTAATCATATTTATATTCAATTATATAGCATAATCACAAATCAACTGAATCATAAAATATAGACCACGATTAAACTGTCTTACAATCAGCCAATCGTGTTAGCCAATAAGTTATCAAAGGAAATCCTATAACATTCTTGGCCAACAATGCTTGAAAATAAATAACATCGTATAAAAAGACATCGTATGACATCGATAGTTATTAATTGCTAACAGCATGTTAAAAGGCAGATATACTTTATTGATTTCCTTATATTACTTGAAATGTCTTTTTTAGCTTTTAATTTTTTTTATAAATAAAATAATAAATTTGTGATCTAATTGCATTTTAATAAAAATAAAAGAATTTTCAATTCCATGTGTTTAGATAATGAAATTTGGTTTCCATATGTAAAAAGTTTAGTTAAAAAAATAACATAAGTAAAGGTCATTTACTTACAAATAGCTATTTTCAATTTGATGTATACAAATAAGTAAATATCCTTTCAAACTGCAAAAGATTCTTTTAGATAGAGAGTAATATAAGATTATAATCTTTATATATTATCAAGTGAGCAAATGATGTATTTTCACTTTGATAGATTCAAACATTTATATAATATTTCCCATTTCTTCTTCTTGTGTACAGCCAGCCACCCCGCCACCACTGAATGTAGCAGCATCGACAGGATTTGTTGTGACCAACTGTGGATTTTAGCAATATCCATCTTTATATTGACCGAATCTGTCAAACTGATACTCCCTTCGAGATAATTGGCCCCAAAATGGTTAAATACTGACCCCTACTTCTTCTACAAACTTTCAAACAGTTCTTAAGAAACTGAGAATTTTGTACATCTTGTCCTTCAGAGTCTTAAGATAACCTGTTACCATCAGTGCTGAACTCGAGTCATTATTTTCAATTTGCAGAAGTTTTTTTTTTTATGTTCGGAGATTTCTGTGCATTCCTTTAAATAGTGGTAAAAAGTACCGATTCCTCCACAAATGCATATTTTCCCAACTACTTAGGTTTCAAATGAAAGAAAATAATAAAATTTTGATAACAATATAAATAAATAAAAAAATCCATTTTTTCAAACTCAATTCATGCCAGCATTTTCAATCTGAAGTATTCAAATAAATCAAACCAATATATAATTAAAAATGAATCAATGTTTATTTACAAATTTTAGAGGTTTATACAAATTCATGATAATTGATCGTTTAAATTACAAATAAACGTTTTGGCATAATATATTTTGTTGAAACGAAACACTGAAAATATACAAAGACTTAAATTTATCTTGAAGGAGATTAAGCAGGGTTCTGAGGTATAGTTTTCATCAATGTTCCTCTTTCAATAAAATCTTTTTGTCTTCTTTAAGGAAATTTATGTAAGATAAAAAAACTTATGAGAAATGAGACCAAACGAATAAACTTTCCCTTCCTGTACCTCTAAATTTTTATTCGTAAAGTAGCATATGCAAGGTCTGTTTAAAACAAACTTTTCTGGGCTTGATGTCGTCACTCTTCCTCTGAAAAAAATCATAAAACAGAATTAATAATTATCAAACAAACTAAATAAACAAGTAATATAAAAAAAATTAAATCGGTTCCTACTTAGGTTAACAAAAATTTTATTTTAGTTACTTTATACTAAATAGTTACAATTAATATAAATATGTCAGAATCACAATATTAAGCGGTAAAATAGAAAGCATATTTCCTGACAATTTCCATTTTCCTTTCCATATATTGTGTTCGAACTCCCAGCCCAAGGATGCGAATCCAACGTCCTACCAACCAGACTACACCACCCTTACAATTACAATTACTGTAAATGATCGGTCAAAACATTGTACTAGCATGGAATTTTCAACGCTAATTGAGGATTCAAAGCCAATTGTGGCAACAGCAAAATGAGGGATTTTCAACATCAGTTGTGGAAAGCAATGCAGATTAAAAATTTCTAATTTTCTGTATTCTGTATTATTTTAATTAGAAAGCACTTCAAAATGAATCGGAAGAATCGATTAATTAGCATTGTTTAATTTTAAAATCAAACATTATGAAAATAAACAGAATCGTTTAAAATAATCGCCCGAAAACATGTTAAGCCTAAACTCATTAATGTCCGGAAAAAACAAACTGAATTCGTTACCTATTGTTGTATAACGTATTTTTAATGAGAAAGTTGATTTTTATTTAATTAATAAAAATTAGTTATTTAATATTTGAAAAAAAAACTGTATTAACTTCAAATTTCCTCCACTACAAGTTTTAAAAATTTACTGAACTTGATTGGACGAATAAAAAGTATTTTATAAATGATTGAAAATTTGAACAAGATATTTATGGAGAGTGTGAGCTAATAGTAGGAATTGAAAAAGAAATCTCTGAAAAATACCATGTTAGATAAAAAGAAGAAGAAACTGAATGAAAAAGAATCTATTCGAATAATACTCAAAATTTAACTTAATAGGAATCCCTGAAGTGTTATGTGTACATAAGAAAAGAAACGCCAAAGCAAAATTTTAAAACAGAACAAACACTTAACAATTAAATATTATTTATAGCATCTCAGTTGCCTTAAATTACAGAAAATATACTATTGAAATTTACATCAAATATTGCAGGAATGTTATACCAATCTGACAATTTTCAATTTGGTGCAGTATGGGCAAGAAATGGCTCTTTTGTCAATAAATAATCAAAATAACAAAGGATATTTCAGTTAGCAGATTTTCAGAATTGCAATTTTATTAAATAATTGATTCAAGAGTGATGAGCTACTGTAGAACTGAAAATAGCATTTTTAAAAATTATGTTAAGATAGAGAGAAATGCATGTTGCGCATTATCAAAATTAATAATTCTCATTTTTTCTAAAGTAATTGCCTAAACTACATAATTGCTCAAATATAATTGATTGACTTTCTTCATAATTAATCAATTATTTTAGATTACAGTTAACATTTTGAAGAATTTTCTCAGTTACTTTCCCCATTAAGTCATTAAAATGAATCGTTTTAATAAAGTTTAACCATGAGACATGCTATAATTTCAAATTATTTTTTATTCAGAATAAATTTAAAAGTGTTTTAGATAGTAAATCTTGGTTAATGAATATATGCTGCAGAGAAGATTTCCATTACATGTTCATTAATTTTGTAAACGTTCGTAGTAGAAGCTAATGGCTATAAATAAAAAAAAGAATCCTTGCCTCAACTCAAAAATGCAAATTTTTGAAATAATTGGTGGTAATGATTGATCGCCTACACGTTGTAATAAAAGCCAACCCGGAAAATATTAAACTTTGCTTTTTTATAAGAATTTCTATTTATTAGTCCTTAAAAATAGTAAAATCTTAAATAAAATGGATTATAATGAACGATTTATATACTTGAACCTTTCTTTGTATGATGATAGAAATTTCCATCATAAAATTTAGTGGTCAGAAAATTGCATTCAAAACACTCATAACGTAAATTGATTATTGCTGTCAACTTTTTACACTACTATGGCGTATGATTGTCAAAAAAAAAAATCAAATATCAGAATCATAATAGTGACTTTGAACTTGTCATTCGACGATTGTTTACGGTTGGAGTAAAAATGCGACTTCTTTCATAATTCTTATAACTAATCTGTGATTTTTTTATTTTAATAAAAGCGATAACAAGTGGAGCAATGTAGAATAAATTAAGAGAGACACTGGAGGCTTTAAATTGAGTTTAACGTGTAAATTTGCATGATGACTAATATTTCCATCATAATGCTTTTTAATTATTTTGTATGATTTGTTCATAGTAGAATTTTTTAGCATTTTTCCATTAATGCAATTCATGAATTATATTATATTGATTTATTTCCCCAAAAAAGCAAAAGTCATTCAAAGATGGGTAAAATTTTTGCAACTTTATGTTCTGTATTACTGTCCTAAATTATTACCTACCATCATTATCTAAACAAATTGTTTCGTACTTTTATCATGCTGCGAGATTTGTATAGATTTTTTAAGACTGTCTTACATTAGACATTTACAAAAATATTTCGTTCTTTTTCTTTTTTCATTGATTTTTTAATATTAATTGTCGTTCCTTTTTTATTGGTATTTTGATTAGTTAATAGCATCTACTGAAATACTATAATACAAAGAAAAATAATTCGACTATTGTTTAC
>JAOUZG010029773.1:174023-215124 GCA_026289955.1 Argiope argentata | reverse complement strand
ATAAGTTACAACGTAATAGTTTTTTTTAGTTCGGGTAATTGTGTTTAAATTTTATAAGCACACAAATGCTGAAAATGAGATATAACTTTTTAAGTTGATTTCAGCGTATGTTTTATACAAATGCATCGCATTTATCATTCTTTCTGAGAATTACCCATTTTACTTCTACGTGAAACCATAAATTAACTTTCACATATTTGTACAGTACTTGACTTTATCTGTATTTGCTAACACACATTAACTGTAAATAAACTACAGAGACAAGTATTACAAGACCAAATATCTTAGATGAGGTATGTGGGCGGCGTCTCTCCTAAAGTTTCGGATGTCATCGCCGAATATTGTGGATTTCGGCCAAGGATGGGAACATCACTATTGCTTAAAGTTTTATTTTCAGATTCCCACGCGTGAAAGTTTTGTAATTCGTATTTACAGTTTAAAATAATTCAGTTTTGATGAATATTTGTTTTAATTTGTTGTAATACGTAGAATTTAAAAAATTATTTTTTGATGACTATTTTAATCTGAATTTTTGTTTGTTGTTAATTTGAGTTTAAATTTTTGATGAATATATAATTCAAACATTTAATTGAAATAACACAGGACTACAATTATAGTGATTATTAAACTTCATCTATTTAAATCATTGGGTTTTTGCACAATTAATTTTTTCATGCTAGCAAAATCAGAGATCAATAAAATGGTGACCTCTTGACGGATTTTATTCGAAATTTGGCATTTTAAATACTAATTCTATATACTAAAACTGTTATATATATATAATATAATGTTTCACAATTAGCACGTTTGCTTGTACCCATCAACTTCTTGAAATTTTTCCTGAGCAAAACGTAACATTTCTGTTGTTGATATTTATGGCACTTTACAAGCCCACTGACAGATCTGTCAACGACTAAAATCGAGTGAGCGTCTTTTGTTTTTCCCGTAGCGTCATTTAGGGCCAAGAGTAGGATTTAGCTACTTCATGCATCACATTCACTTGCATAACGGCTTTTTGTCAGAAGCTACATTCTCGCACCTCACAGATAGAACATAGGATAAAGAACAACGATGCTTGAACCGGGACTCGAACCTGAGGCACTCAGATCACGAGGAAGACGCGCTACACCTATGCCAGAATGCCGGCCGACATATTTCTGCTCCAAAGCCATATTGCTGTTCTTTCAAAGGTGAAATATATTTAACTGTTTGGTGTATAAATCATACATTGGCTCAAAGCAATTTTGTTTTCAAACATTTAAACATTTTTAAAAAATGTTCAAAGAGATTTGAAATGTAGAGATTCAACAAAATCTCCTTTTCGTATTTTTTGACGATCACAATACTAATATACTCAGTAGCAAGAGAGTTTAAAGGTTTATGTATAAATTTCTCTGTGAAATCAATTTCTCTATAATAAATTTCTCTGTAATTATTTCTGTCAAGTTTCTTTTATTAAATGAGGATATAAAATTTTTCCAGAATTAAACACACAAAAAAAAGTTCTTTGAGAAATAATTATGTTCTGAAATAAAGAATATTGAAAGATTTAATATTAATAAGAAGAAATAGATAAATATAACTTATAAAAACCAGCATCTCATAAAAAATAGGGAAGAAATCTAAGGTTGTAAAATTTAAGAAAGTGGTATAACTTTTAGAATTTAGTTTTGGAATATGAAACACTTTTTTGAATTTTCATGACCATTTAAAAATTTTGAATCCGCATATATATTAAATTAACTGCAAATCTTTATTTCATTTGTTGAGATATTTAGACCACTGGTCTCTGAAATGAATTGGGACTAAAATAGTATTAATCAGTTGTTTAAAAAAGAAACCATAAATTTGGCAGCAAAAGTAGCTTTTCCCAGATCAAATTGGCGATTTTTCATGAAATCTGATTTCAGAATTAAGCGCAATTAAAAAAAAAATCGATATGTCAAGCATATAGTCTAGCTGCTCTCAAAGTTAACAAATGATACGCACCCCAAGAATGAAAATTGATAATCTTCAGTAAGACAATTAATGCCATAAATATTCATTTATTTTTTTTTTATTTTCAACGTCATAGAGTTTTATAAAGAATATAATAAAAATGAGTAACGCATTTTAGATATCTGTTTGGCGACCGTTTGAAACAAAATTTGATACAAACTACAATCTAAATTCTAATATCACATGACAAATTTCATTCATTTTTGTTTTTAGGAGTAATCGCATTTACACATGGTGCAAATATGCAGGCAGATAGGCGATTAGCCTATTGATTCAACTTTAGCCAAGATCTGTGGCGTGATCGTATTCACTTACACTTAGACAGGCAAACAAGTGTCGGGAGAGTCATACCAGACTCTCCGACCCGCCACAAAGTCACACGGATTTAAACCTCTAGATTGAATAACCGGTTCGCCGCAACAGCAAACTACACCCCTTCATGTAGGAAGTACGTCCCATCATCCCTCGGAGGAGCCACCCCTCCATACTAGTGTACCCTTCATGGTGGCGGGTACCTTCCTGGGGGGGGGGCAGGCAGATAAGTAAACTTTTTATTGATGGATAAAAGTAAAAATTTGATAGGGATCGACAAATTTGAAATAAAAATCACGCATCCAATTTCATTCATCTTGCAAAGCGCTTAATTTTTAACTTTTCCTTGAACAGAATTTCTAGATAAACTTGAAATTACATTCAATAAATAAATAAATTCTTTTCTCAAATGCATATTCTCAAATTTTTATTTTGTGCATTAAAAACATGCAATCAAATGCCAAATAGTGTAATATATTCATGAAAGTGAAAATAAACTTTTTTTATTTGTTATATTAAATTATGCAATAAAATAATAACATTTGGAAAACTTAATTATTTTTTATCTATTATTTTTCTTTTGTAAAACTGAATCTTTAAAACAGTTTTTAGTTAGTTTGTTTGTTTAGCTAATCTTATCTGATATACTATATATAAGTAAGAAAGGTATTTTAAATTTCCTGCTGGCAGTATCCTTTTGCCTAATCTGAAGAAAATACATTACTTGATAACACTGCAGACAACATATTTTTTCCGTCTCGCTTCAGAGTTTAAAAATCCAAAGGTGCATTAATTTATTATCTTTCACATGAAATATGCTTTATTTTAGTGTTATTCAGATGATATTGCCAAGGCTTAGTAAGAAAAACCACACATATTCTGTTCTCCCTTCTCCCGTTTTTCTCCTGAATTCTAGAGGTATTAAATTTCAAACAATATTTGCTCTATTCAAGCAAATATTTCTGTTTGAAAAAAGGGATGTATAGTAATTTGAAATATTATGAAAAAAATTATATTGGAGAAAAATATGCGTAACAAGAAAGTCAAGTCAAGTGTGTATTTTGCTAACTTACCTTAATTTACACATTTGAAAGGAAGAAAATACTCTTAAAGAGAACAAATTAAAAATTGGAGCTGATTAATTCTTTAATACTTTTTCTTAATGAATGACAATTCATGTTGCTTAGCTGATGAACTTACAAAAAATGCATTTCATTCTTACAATTAGTTTTAATTTTTCTATAATGAATAAGTTAGCAATTCTGTGTAATAATTGTTTTCATTTGTTTTACTGAGCTTGGCATTTTTTAATAATTCAAATTTTATAGATAAAAAGATGAAACATTTATTTTTATAAATAAGTACAAGAAGAATCTATATGCGTAAAAAGATAATGTACGTGGCACATAAATCCTTTTTATTACCTATTGCTGAATGGCAACAGTAAAATATGAACAAATCACTGTATAAATTTTTGCTTCCTTGGATGTTTTTACAGCTGCATTTGATTTTGCGTTTAGCTGTGTTAAAATATATTAATAGAAATGCATTGAAGAGTGTCAAAATTCTATTCAGTTAAAGCAAACAAATAAAAGAAGCAGGTACCATACAGAAAGTTAAGCAAGTGCTAAAATAGGCTTATCCTTCATCAGATGAACAATCACTTTTACATATGGCTTTATTATATATTATGAATAAAACTTAACCATATATTAATCGTTGATTTAGTAAATCTTTCCGATCAACAAGTTATTTATTATTACAAATTTTGAGTTTTTTTTATTATTTGTCACATTTACAGATTAGAAGATGGAAAATTTTGTTTTCCTATATTTTTTTTACTAAGTTATTCCCTTTCTGAAAGCTAAAAATATTTTTTTATAACTGTGCGTTTCATTTTGTGGAATTTTTATATTTGTAGAAAAGTTTTTATATAGGTGCGGTATTTTATAAAATAAACATTTATTCCCCTTTTTCGTGACAACTCTATGCTGAATGATAGAAGTATTGTTTTTAGTGTTTTAAATTGTTCCTAGTTTCTTAGAATTAAAATAAAGAATTTAAATTAACTGTTTTATCTAAGTTTGCCCTAAAAACCATGACGCAACAAATACAGTTCACTGAGTATCCTGTGTCTTTTCTTGTAGAGCAAAAATATCTTAAAGTACCTTATTTTTCTGGACCTTTAATAAAATTCTATTAACATTAATTTTGGGTACTTTTTCGTTAGGCGGGCGCAAGCGAACAATCGTCAAATAATGTAGATTTCCGTTTGACTGTTTTGTCATTCGTTTCGCTTGGCGACTAGGCTCGAGATTGATTCACAATTGGCGATATTTGCTAACAGAAAATTACCTAATTTTATTATTACCTCCGATAATTTTTTATCAAATTCATATTTTGAAAAATTTATTAACAATATCCTTGCTATTTTACACTTTTATTTCTTCCTATGTTTAATTTTATAAAGTATTAATTTAGAGCTCAATATTTTTACACTCTAAGTAACGGAATAAATTCAATATAATGATTGGCTTTGATATTTTACAAGTTGGATAAGTTTTTTACAAGGTTTTGAATGAAATGTGTATTGGTAGATAAAATAGATACAAAATACTTTGTAAATTAATTAATTAAGATTAATTTTCAAAGTGTTTCATTTAAAATATCAACCTCTCATTTAATATAAAATATCTTCGGATTACTTACTCAATTTGTTGCTGAGAAGGATTGGTCTAAATCTCTGAACTGTGCGCAGAATACTTCGGAAAAGCCTTTGGAAATTCATCTCAAAATATTTAAGCAAATTTTGAAGCAAAGTTTTAGCCAATTCAGCCACGCCTTCGGTTTCATCTTTCTTTTCTTCTTTTACCTTGCCTTCGTTTCTTGCTTCTGAAAGGAAAAGAAGTGCATTTAATCATTTGTAAAATCAGTAATAAAATAATTTCGATACTTTAACTAATTTAAAAAATGATAGTTTTAATTAAATTGATAGTTTTTTTTTCCTTGAAGGGATTTACTTAAAATTTGAATAATCAAATTTAAGTTAATTAAATTTTGAATAATTATAGATTTATTTTTTAAAATTTAAGTAGTTAATAAAATATTCATTATTCTCGAGTCACAATTTCAAAGTACATAAGCTTTATCTAATCATATAAAAACATCCTTTAAAATGAATTGTTGCATGCTATTTAAAATTTGAATATAGTTAGTGTATTAAAAAACATAGCCCCCAGTTGCTTGAGTTAAATTGCCAGTAAGAAATTTTATATAACCTAAATGCAATTTTATTCTGTTCTTTACAAAATTGAAATTATAGTCAGTAAAAATTAATGCTAAGCAGCAAATAGAAAAAAATCAGAAATATCAGTTTAAGAATTCCTTTCATTAAAGAAAATGTTTAATTTCAAGAAACTGCATTATTTAAAATTTCTAAAAATATAATACAAATGAAAAGAAGAGTTAAAAATATGCCAACTAATACACCAATACGCAAAATCTGATATTTTTCATCTTTAATTTCAAAAGTTTAATTAATATTTTTTGCTTACTTTTTTCTGTTTTATATTTTGCTATTTAACTATATGTACATATCGAAAATGTAAAACGTACTTGAGAAGCATTTACTATTTCATTTTATCTGAAGTTTTCTAAAATACTCAAAAATACTATTTTCGAAAATAAAGAAAGCGATTCCACTTTAAAATCTGCAATATCGAGAGCGAAAATGAATTCCCTGACAGATGAATCTAGCTCTCAAATTTTTCCAGGGTTTGAGAATTGTCAAACCATTATTCGGATATATTTAGAACTAATATAGATACAAAAGAAACGTTTTATTTTTAAATGTTTTTTAAATAAAAAGAACATTTATTTATACTTTTTATTAGATTTTTTCAAATAATCTCAATAATGTGTGGTGAATTCAACTATATATACCAGCCAACATCCCTCGGACCGAAGTGCACTTTTGGTCCAACGGATTTGGTACTGGACTACCAACCTAAAAAGGTACGGAGTTCGGGCCTAGCGCTATTCGCTAAACCTTCTAAAATGGTAACTCGCACGACCTTGGATTAACGTCACCTTCGCACCAATTGTCGTGGCGCCCTCTATCAGCGACTCAATGCTTTAGACGCGCATTAAAATACGACAAGTTGCTCTTCACCACCAACCTTCAAACGTAGCTTCCTTCAACTGTCGTGGCGCCCTCTATCAGCGACTCAATGCTTTAGACGCGCATTCAAATACGACAAGTTGCTCTTCACCACCAACCTCCACACGTAGCTTCATTCCACTGTCGTGGCGCCCTCTATCAGCGACTCAAAGCTTTAGACGCGCATTGAATACGACAAGTTGTTATCGTTCGCAAAGCTTCACTGGGGAGATACTCTGTGGTGAATTCAACTATATATACCAGCCAACATCCCTCGGACCGAAGTGCACTTTTGGCCCAACGGATTTGGTACTGGACTACCAACCTAAAAAGGTACGGAGTTCGGGCATAGCGCTATTCGCTAAACCTTCTAAAAATTATTAGGTCTTAAGTATTTATTAGGTCTTCATATAATCTCATTTATACATTATATCTTATCTTTGTCCTTTCATTTATAAGACAGTGTTTGATAGCGAAGATATTAAACCTTCAATCAATAAAATAAGGAATATTTCAAAACAATCTTTTGAAGACTTATTATTGTTCAAACACCTTTTCTTAGACTGCAGGGTGCTGATGTTCTCGGATTGTAAAGTTACCTTACAATTTTACATATTTTAATTGAATGCCCCTAATTTAATTTTTATCGTATGAAATTCTTTAATTCGCCATCATTAAATTTGCGTGAACTTTTTGGATAACATCACTGAATTCTCAATTATTTAAGAGTTATTAACCTTTTTACATAAATATCATTGCTTTTTTAACTTTTTGTTTTAGCCATAGACTTTTATCTTATTTAAAACCTTATCCTTTTTTGTAAATGCTTTTTTAACAAAATATTTTTATCAATCTTTCAGCCTGGAGAACACATAAATTTATTTATCGTTTCATCGTGTTGTAATATATTCATACCATGTGTCTTGGTACAGCAAAGCCATATCTGACTCTTTTATCATAAAATTCCAAACCAACCACACCATCTTTTTTTCAGATATCTTTCAACATATCCAGATGATAATTTACAAGTTATTATTATCTGAAAAGCCTTTATGGGCTTTCATCACGTGTTTGTATGAGAGAGTGAGAGAAAGAAATTTACTCTTCGGAAAATCATTAACAGCCAAATTTGATGGGAACCTTTAAAATACATCTTTTAGTTAAATATTAGAGATCACAATTATATTTTCCCTATGATTTCACGGTGAATTTTTTATATAAAAAATGTTTCATATTTTAGCAGCTATTATTATTTACAATTGTCATTCCAACTTATATCTTTTATTTCCAATATAATTTTTTGGTTCTTACTTATTAGACCGTTGATGTGCCAAAGGTCGACAACAACCTCGACCCAATTTACTTAGGTTTCCAGAGCTCTTTGATAGATTACACCGCACTAATTTGTCTGTTTTTACATATAAACTCATCTCATGTCCATTCAAACACGCATTTTTAGGTGGATTAATTCCATAATTTTGGAAATATGTCACTGCATCTTTTTTTTTTGCAGGCAAATCCCAAATTTTAACCATTTTAACGAGTTAAAAACCAGAACAGAAAAAGCGCTTAATGATCTTCAAGGAAACCAACAAAATGGTGAACGATTGTTAAGGTTTGCACAATTTCGAAAATAATGATGGTTATTTGCCATTATTGGTGGTTTAGCAACTCATTGGTGAAGCCTTCAAATTTGACTATAAAGATCGACATCTTAATACGAACCTTTTTTCTTAATAGCTATCATAATCTTTCCGGTACATACCCTATAATGCATTTACGTATTAGACCCTCTATCTTCATTGCCAAATTTGAAGGCGTCACCAAAGAGTTGCTAAACCACCAATAATGGCAAATAACCGCCATTATTTAAAAAATTGTTCAAAACTTAACTGTCGTCCGTCATTTTGTTAGTTTCGTTGGCGTCGATGATTTATCGCTAAATTTGAATCAGTCGCCAATGAGTTACAAAACCGTTGGCATCGACGGTCTAATACGTATGTACCCCCTAAAATTTTTACAAATGGGAACATTCCTAGCAGCGGCTAAAATTTGGTAGTTTGACAAACAGTAAACACTCCACTACACACTCTCACCAACACATAAAGCTGTATATCCTTTGCTGTATTGCCTTTTTTTATCTTTTAATAACATAAACTTCTTTGTAATATCTCCGTTTTATATCCAGTATTTATTCCCATTTATGTACAATTTTTCCTCTGATGATAAATAATTTTTTAACATATTTTGTAGTACATCCTTCAACACTCCCACACAGTATTTTTTTCTTTTCTTTTTTCCCCGGGATTTATATTCACATGTTGAGATGCATTAAATGCATTCTTTACGTATGCTTCATAATTCTTAAATAAAAAAGTAAATTCAAAAATAAAACAGAGATAAAGGAATCTAACTTACAGCATTTTTGTATCATAATTTTACTCTCTGGTTAAAGGTTCAGACATCCTTTAAATTCCTTCTATCATTAGTTTGCTATCTCACATCTTTCTAGTGAGAGTAAATATTTCTCGAGAGAATACAAATTCACCCCCCGGAGCTCTAAATGAACGTTAAAATCGTAAAATTTAGACGTAATTTTATTCATAAAAGAAGCATTAAGATCCAAGAATATTCGATAAAAATAGCTAAAGTATTTAAACAAGGCCATATTTCCCCCAACGAAGCTATTTAGAATCTAATGAAAGTGGAAAATCGAATGAATAGACTAAATTTAACGATAATATTGCCACAAGCAGTGGATAACTCATACAAATTCAAAAGCTAACTAACTTCATTTTGGGCACATTGAAACAGTTAGAAGTAGTTTATATTTAGATACATGGTGCTTGCAGATGAATATGGGTAAAAGTGGAATTTGAAATGAATTCTCCCCGATATTAATGGGAGAGGACGGGAATAAATAAAGTATCGAAGGATAATTAAATTGTGAATATATGAATTTATAATATATCGGTAGCAGACGTTTCGAGTGAAATGAATTGAACGATTGTGGTAACAGGTTTTATTTGAAATAAAAGGGGAGATCAACAGAGCAAAGCGAGAGTTAGTTAGAGATAGCATTGAAGAAAAAGTTTGCTAATTATTTTTATAAAAAATGCAGAAGAATATTTAACGTTTTTTGATTAAGTAAACTGAGTTTTTTAGCATACGAAAGATAGAATTTTGTAATCAGTGATAAATTCGGTTGTTTTATTGTATACATTATGAATATTATTAACTATTTTTAAATTCTAAATCTGAAAAAAAGAATATTTATGGTTTTATGATTAAATAAACTGTTTTATTTTTTAAATTCAAAATATATAGAGAGAAAATACTGCAATCAACGATAAATTCGAATTTTAGATTTTCACTACTTATTTTATACCTAGAAACATTGTTACAAATCTGTATTGTTGCTTCCCAGCACGATTAGTTCGATCCCTGGAACTTCTTTTTACGATCAGCTGTATTGGATGCTGCTCGAGTGCCGAGTCAGTAATCTTAGAGCTTGACGATAAACTTGATGGCCATTCGACTATTTGGCCACATTAGTGACAAAACAGAGTTATTGTAGACCTCTAAAATTTCAGAAATTCAGCTAATGATAATCGAGATACGCCTGATTTATCCAGAACCTTCTTGGCCCGCCTATCGTAACTATAGAATACCGGCAGTACCAAATTGCAGTCAGTTGGAGTCGAAGTTTTCTCGGAGTAGTATTAAAATAATGAGTCGTCGTGGGGATAAACAATGGTGGAATATTCCAGCGATGTGTGGAGCTCAAACGATCTCTGAACTCAGCTGTGTGCCGAGTCCTGGCCTTTAAATAGAAGCCGCATCTAGTCGTGTGTGGAGTATCCATTCGTGTAGTAGTGTGTCAGCATTTGGATACAGCTAAAGTGAAGAGACAATGGAGACATACAGCCGTTTCGAGAGGTCATAAAGTGAAGCTACTTGAAATCCCTCCTTTTGTTTAATTTTGTCTGGCCACTTTGTGTGTGGAGGTGGATTACTATTTGTGGGCTACTGTTTCCTATAGTGTGCTGTTCTGTGTTCGTCTCGCCTGTGTATTTGTCGTCTTTGTATTAGTGTGAAATAAACGTCGACATTGTTCATTATTGTTGTCTCCTAATTGTTTTCTAGACTGTTGTTAAGAAATAGAGAAATCGACTACATTTTTCTCTCCATATTATTTTTAATCATCTTTTGATTTGAAATACATGAAATTTTATCAATAACACTTTTTAATTGTACCTTGGTGGCCTGGTGGTAAGTTTGATACCCGATTCCATCGAAGAACCGTTATGTAAGAGGGACCATCTGCTGGTTAAATCCGCCAGATCCAAACTTCCTCTCGCTGGTGTGGTGTGGTGAGTGAGTGCCAGCTCAGGTGTCGTTCTCGTTATTTGACCACGTTTCAAAATTACGAGGTCCGTTCCAATATATCCCTAGTGTTTCTTTACAACGGGAAGTTAATAAAACTAAACTAAAACTAAACCGACATATCATCAACTCACCTATTAACGTTGGACAGTTGTAAAGCTTGTTGATTTTCAGAATATCCATTTGGCTGAGTCCATCCTTTTCTCCTATCTTGATACCAGGCTGCAGAGGTATCAGAGTGGGCTTGTCCGGATCCTCGGAGAATTCATAGGCGCTGTAATGCATCACTGAATCGTAGTCGTAACCAATGCTTAAGTTAGATACTATGTACTCGGGATATTTTTTGAAGTTCGTGATGGCTCCTAAAAAAAGATAAAAAGAAAAATATATGTGGGCAAATTTTTAGTACAGCTTTAAAACTTAAACATCAGTACTGTAAATACAACATGGACTGTTTGTTTAAAAGAAAAGTTATTTCTTCTGTATATCCTTACAGAAAAGTAGTAAAAAGCATTCGAAGGGAAGCAATATCTATTTTTCATCGCTCTCGCATTTAATGTTTATACATGTAATCTAATAATACTCTAATTTTCATTATCGAACTAATTTTTTAATTGTAGGCAAATGTTTCACCATTTTTTTTATCTAAATAAATTTTCTGCATGCCATTTTTTTTATTTTCCAGAAACAACTAATAACCCGAAGTATGTAAGTAATGATTCCAGTGACGAAATTATAGAGAGGTATCAAGATAAACGGGATGTTCATAGCCACAGTCTTAGAGGACATGATATAAAATATTACAATTACAATGGCTCGCAGACGCTACTATTATTCCATTTTCTAGGAATAAAAAACGAATAAATGTTTAAATGAAAAACTAATAGAAGGCATAATATATAATCGTCTTTTAGGGAACTTGTAGATTTTATTATTAGAAATCTTATTCCTACCAACAAGTTTTCTTGGAATGTATATTTTGATGTTCTTTTGACAATAGTCACTTGAAGAGAGACAACATTCCTATCCAGAATTAAAATTAATTAATCCTGCTGGAGGAATTGTAGGCAGATTTGCGGCACAAGAAAGATACCATATTCTAGTAATACTGACAATTGAATAAAATTTTGTTCGAACATTGTAATCTGAAAAAAAAACTATTTATAGTGGGACGAAAATTCAAAATGCGGATAAAGATAGACAAAGGCAATTTTTTAAAAAACCGTGCATATTATTCTTATTTTTTATTATAAAACAATGCTATTACTTATTGTTTATTTATAAAATATATGTAGAAACTGAGCCTCGAGTGATTTTTTTCGAGAAGATGGTATTGATATTATCAATAAGAAATATATAAATTTTAACCCGGTATTGACAACAATGGAATTTTAAATCATTGTTATACATTATATATTCCTAAAAGATGGAATTTATATTTTTATTATTTTTCTGAATACTTTAATACCAATTCCTTCTGAAATACTTAGAATAGAAATTCTTTACCTTACCTAAAATAACGCTTTAACGCATTTTTAATATTTAATAATGAAATTAAATATATTAGTTGCAAAATTAATAAAGTGTCCTTCAAAACTAAACTTTAGCATGATTAAAAAATATTTGATAAAGCAAAATATACGTTGATGATAATCAAGAAATATTTTTATTGTTATATGAACAGACGGAGAACGCTTGAATGCTTACTGTCATGAAACTCTATCAATACGAAGGATATTGATTTCATTAGTAGCTACCTAACCCAGGATGGCCGTTTGCGTTACTGCTTTATTATAGCGAATCGGTAAGTTTCATATATTTAAATATATATATATATATATTTCTTCTTTGTACTACAAAGCTTATAAAATACGTTCGTGATGAAAATATATAAGTAAGCAAATGGTTAATTATGCAAACAATGTATCAACATTTCAGAATGAAATAAATTTGTGAATACATGTTCGATTGTTTAGATATCCATTCTTGAATAAATACTTCACCAATATGAAACAATCTTCAATAATAATAACAAATTAATTCCATTTATTCTAACGGAATTCAAATAAACAGAATTTTAATTACCTGGAATTATGTTGTCCCATGCAACCATAACATAAGAGTCTCTGTCCGGTCTGCAGTGTTCATGATAAAATCCTAACACATGCATAAGTTCATGAACTATGGTCCCCTGAAGATAGCAACCTTCACTTATAGTCACTTTGGTCACTCCAGATTGTCTTCCGATTACTGATTTGCACCTAAATAATGTTTAAAAAATCGAATTTAGTCAGCAAAAAAATTCAAGTCCTTTTATTTCAACAGAAATTTCAAAGGCAATCAAATTGTTTAAACCAAGCTTTGCGCAATCCTTTGAAATGTCAAAGCATAATGCCAGAAAGTCAAATGTTTGATTAAGTGAAATTTTTGATTAAGTTTTAAAATGTGACTCTTGTTCGGGTCACATTTTCCTCAACACTGTTGTATTATCTATTTAATTCAAAGGAAGAGTTTTTCTCTCAATTTCCCCTATAACCTCTACTACTAATAATAGTATCTGAAGATGGTGAATATTAGGTCTACAGACCAGACCACTTGACCTACATTTTTCAAATTTGGTAAATATATCTTGAAGAGTAGTAGTAGTAGTAAATATATACCTCAGAACACTTTTTTGGATTTTTAATTAAAAATGAAACTGAATTTTAGTGATTTTCAGCGATAACTTTCGAAAATATTATTGTACAAAAATAAATTTTATGCCTTTTAAAATTTTTAGGCAATCGTCTTTTCAATGTTACCAATTGAACAGAAATTCAAATTTTTGCTGAATATTAACAAATTTTAAAGACATTTTCCTCCTATTTTTCAATTATAGATTATAATTGAATCAATGAATTCCTTGTTTTGCCAAATATTTAATTCTGTAACTTTTTTGCATAGTTTAAAGTTAAAAAAGAATTCTGCTTAACATCTGTGTGGTCTTGTATGTTTAAAAAAAATTAAAGTTGTAGTATCGAGGAAGCTAATAGAAAGATGAATCACTCATTCCCATTTTTAATAGAACTGTGATGCCATGGAACTGTTTCCATTGGAATTTTTCATGCACACAATGAATAAAACTGAAGTAGTTAAAATTATGCAGTATTTTAATGGCGTTTTAGTTTAATAAGGTCATGGATATGAAATCACATCTAAACGATTTATCTGAAATTGAATACAGTGAATATTTTCAGAGAACTAGATAGCCTTTCGGGACTATAATACTATAGGAAGTGAATTGAGATTCTGTAGCCAAAACTGCGTTTAGATCTTTCATTCTATTGAGTGGATCCAAAATTTACTCTAAATGTGAAATATTTAAGAACCAGTTCTAATATTAATATATATTTCATAACCTGTTATTTTCTTGAGTTATCATGTTCATTTATAGATAACTAAACATACTGATTGACTAATCACCTTATTTGTATGATCGAAAATTTGACACCAATAGTTGAAATAGCCGTAGTGGTCTCTGCAATTTTGTTGCATATTCTTCAAAAAAATCTTCTAGCATGAAATCGTCCCTTTGTTTTTGTTTGCTTGTTTGTTTTTGAGAATGCTTTTCAGAGCATTGGAGAATAATAGCTACGAAACTTAAACTTTTAACATTAATCTAGTGATTTCGATATTTAACGTATCAATTTACGACCTATTAAAATCAAATTTATAATTAGCTACAGTTGCAGTCAAGAATTCACAGATCGATTTTTTTATTTCTTTCTATTTATGAGTTATTGCGTTTATAGACATGCAAAAGTACAATCCAAAAACCCGTCAACTTTTTGACGAATCTGGTTCAAAATTTATCCACTTCTCCACTTATTCGAACTCTCTGTCGGAAAGATTCCTTTGAATACATTTCATTTAAAATCCGGTATCAATTTAAAAATCTGGTTTTAAGTTCATTCACCAAATTTCCCTTATCTAGCTGAAATCCTTTTTGAGTCATGCTTATAGACAGATATAATGCCAAAAATGTGTTCTTCGAACACAGAGAGATCCGAAATTTGATTTGTCAAAATTTTGCATTCGGAATTTTTGGAGATAACTATACTTTCGCTTAACTTATCATGCAAGAATATAAAAAAGAAATGTATGCAAGGCTCCATCCATCTAATCGTAGAATGATATTCAATCCGTTGACGAAATTGGTTCCATGTTCGATATAGAAACGAACTCTGCCGATGAATCTCCATACAAAATTCATGATTCTAGGTGATTTTGTTTTCGTGTAAATGTAATGTAAAACGAAGGGACTGACAGATATAGATATTTCTAAATAAATCCTGCAAAATTAATTTTACGATTTTGGTGATGTAACATATTTCATCCGACTTCTTCATTTCGTATTTCAGTTGAAATTTTCACAGATTGACAGATCAAAAGCTTATATTTTCTGATTTTGAAAATTCTAAACTTCGTGTAGTCAGCAAATTCTTGCTCGCAAGTGTTTTGTCTATTAAAGCATTTTCTAATTCTATTTTTCATTTTGAAGTAAATAAAAATGAAATTCGTTTTAAATAACAGCATTCTATTACATTTTGTTATCATTTCAGTCAATTATCAAAAAGTTTGTTCTGATATTCATAAAATGAAGAAAGTTTTACTAGATAAAATTCTACTGAATAAATATTTTATATCATAAACCGATTAATTTTTTGGAGATATAAATAGCGAAACTGGAAAACCTCAAAAGCATTTATTTATATAGAAACATACACACGAAGGCATTACAGCAAACTATTAATTAAGAACGTGAAGGAAACTTAGGAACAGAATTGGAAGGATCTTTAATAATATATAAAGCATGTGACATAAACGTCTAGTAGAGGGCACATGCGCAGCTATGGCAACTTACATAAAGGCAGATTCTACTTCAGAATAAAGCAGGGTTTGATAGGTAGAAAATGAATATGAATATTAACACTTCTTTTCAAAATTTAGTAAAATATTAGTGTTCAACTTTATATATGTAGGAAGATAAAATACATATTGTTTTCTTGATTAATTTTCGAAAGGCGATTCTATACCAAATGATGACATATATTTAAAGACGTTTACCTTTCTTCAGGTTCAATAAAAGCAAATGAAGTGTCAGTTTCTTCTGTCCTCTCGACGAAACTCACGCAAGTGTATTTCTTGAATTCCTGCATTCCTTCCAAAATAAACTCTCTCTGCTTTTGATCTTGAGAAAAAGAAAAAGTATTTAGTCAAGTTGACAGTAATTGGATATCTTATCAAAACAATAAGTAAATATATAAGTATTTTGAATTTAAATGACAGACTTAATTAAATTGAATAATTTTGACTTAATTAAATCGAATTAATTGAATAATTTTGACTGAATTAAATTGAATATATTGAATAATTTTGACTGAATTAAATTGAATAAATTTAATGATTTTGGCTGAATTAAATTAATAATTTTGACTGAATTAAATTGAATAAATTTAATATTTTAGAATAAATATAAATTTTGTTTGTGTATCAGAATCATTCAGGGATTGGTAATTTTAAATTATATAATGCGACAACAAAATTATCAGTTTTCCTCAAACAAAAAATGTTATATTATATGATGAGAAATTGAATTGACCATATATATGATGAGAAATAGAACGTACCATGTGAAAATGCAATGAAAATATTTATTCTAGAATTAGTATTAATTGTGTTTAATAAAGATGAAGAGGTTTTTGCAAACAGAGATGTCAAACAAAATAAAATGATAACAATGATATGACACAGTTATTTGAGAGTAAATGATCGCAAAAATATTACAAACACTTTACGATTCGAAACTAAGCACATGGCTCCGTTGGACATGTGATTAGTTTCGAATCGTGAAGTGACAATTCATTGAAAAATACTTCTGGTATAAATTTAATTTACCTTGAATTAGTAATATTAATAAAAGTTGAAGGTATTTTAGCTTAATAATCTATTATAGCTTAATAATTTAGCTTTTGTGGATTTGATACGGATTAATCAAATCCACAAAAGTGAATCAGATTAATCCGTATAATACCAAAATCATCGAATTTCCCGATTTCTAAAAAAATGGTTTAGTAAGGAAAAAATTCAATTTAAATCTAAGAAAAGTTATGTAATTTCAAAATTTTAAATAATGTTTTGATTTGTCAAAAAATATAAAAATTTCCTTTCCTGTGCCTATGACTTGATTCATAAGTATTGATTCCTTCAATTTATAAATTTTACTATTTCTTGTAGAACGTTTCTTATACTATACAAACTAAAAACTTTCGTAGTTTCATTAATCATTTAAAAGCAAAATATTATAGAGGGAGAAGTAAATTTGAGCTCTAGTTTTTCTTTCAGTTTTACAAAAAAGTTCAAATAAAGTTTTTCAAAGATGGCTATTTAAACGTGGATAATTTCAACTAAAAATTAAATCAAGCAATACTTTTAGCATCTTCTTATATAAAAAGTTTCATATATAAAAACAGAATCGTCTATTACTTGATAATTTCATTTGTTCTAAGAAATAATTTTAAAAACCTGTCCAGTGTCAACTGACAAATATTTCAGAGAAAATCTGTATCCTATTTACACCAAGGAAGGGTCAAGATTTTTATTCATAACATTTTATTCATTCATAGTTATATTTTTATTTAACATTTTTATGAAATTTTTTTAAAAAATCGCTTTTTTTCTATCTTATTAACTCTGAAAAGCTTTTATTTAAAAAACATTACTTTAATTTGAGAATGATACTTGTAAATAAAAAAAACTTTTAAAAGATTATTATATTTTTACAGAAAAAAAACAATCTTTTGCAAGAATTCTCTAAAAGTTAAAGAATCAATGCATGTAAAGAAAAAAATAAGTGCAATTATTAATAGTAATGTAACATTTTTCAAAAAGTGTTTTTTACTCTGAATTTTAATTTCTTCAAATGTTAAATGGAATTTTGCGAAATTAAATTGCTAAACAGAATAAAAAAACCTAAGCTTGAGATAATAAAAAAAATTTAAGAAGGTGATGAAAGATGAAAAGAAAAACCTATATTAATTTTACAATTAGCTCTATCAATGGAAAAATTAAGCCATAGAATGTTCAAGAATGGAGCAGGAAAGAGGAAGAATCGTATTTCAAAATTTACTTTATAATTTGTTAAAATAGCTTTAAAGTATGAGTACATTCTCTGCAAAACTACCTTCTAATTAGGATAGTTAGGTCAATAATATTTAAACAATACAAACGTTTTTTTATATCTTTATTAGATAACAGCTGACTTTAAGCTGTCTATTTCCTCTAGTGTAAATTTCCTACTGCTGTCGCAAGTTATATTTATAATTAGATAACGATAAAACATAGATATGGAAAGATGAATCTTATTTACTTAAGACAATAAAAGGTCTTATACGTACTGTATTTATTTGAAATTTCGTATGGTACTATACCATTTGGCCAATATCTCTCAGGATTACTCAAAACAGATCTTCCCTGGAAATAAAAATGAATTTAGCCTCTAGTGAAACAATAATATTAATCATAAATATCAATAGAAGAATTGTGAAAAAGAAAAAAACAATTGAAACTATTTAATTACTCCATTTGAATTTCAACTTAGAACATTAGAAACGTTTTAACAATATTCTTGATTATATTAGGTTGAGAAAAAAGAAATCAATTTTTATTTACCATCCATCTACGGAGAAAATAATGAATTTCTTTATCCATTATCTTCAAAAATTCCATATCGAAAGAAAATAACGGAAATAAATCGAATATGTTCTCGGTATATAGCTGTAAAATAATTCCTTTTTCCTCAACCTAATATATAGATTATAAAGGCAATACAATAATGAATGTAGACAGAATTAATGAAAGCAATCGAAAACAGGAATGAATTTTTCGTCATCTTGAGTGAGTTATTTGATTATTATCCCATTTTTGAATAAAATTAATATTAACTGAGTATGCATGCCAACATTTCCAGCAGTAGTCAAATAAAAGTGGCCTCTGAGTTCTAACAGTACCAAAAGAGGAAGTTTCATTTCTACAAAAGAAATATTCACCAGGCTTTCACACAAATTGAATATTCGTTAGAATTGAATCACATATTTGATCCTTAATTTTAAAGCTGAAAATTTGCTACCTGCCATTACATATCTACCTATATTTATATTTGTAAGCATTTAGAATTTTCAAAACAAGGTGTTATTAATTTATATACTTTTGTAAAAATTTAAAAATAAAATAAAATTGTATATTTATGAGCAAACAACATTTGTTCTGAAGATTTTAATAGAAAAAAAGCAATTGTCGAGAAACATATGTTGAGAGTTTATTTTCAACAACTGAGAAGAACAGTATACCTTTCATTTGATAATTTAATACCATTACTTTCATAATAATTGTCCCAATGTCTTATATTTGTTGGAAGTGAAATAAGTACTTGTACTCATCAGAGAATGTTTTTATCGTTTGTAAAAAAAAATCCATTCAACTGAATATTCTTAACTTTTGAGTTCATGAGTACGAGCCCATCAAATTATGCTTATATTTATGTATACTGAAAACAAATTGAAAAATTATAATTTCGATTTTTACTTATTTCATAGTTTCCATGAATAATTTTTTGTCTTAAAACATTTTTAATATTTTCTATTTCACTGCCATGTTAATTTCACTTTTACTATCTGCTTCAGAGTTAGACCTTGTGAATTTTTTCGTTTCCTTAAAGATGGCCATTTGCACTTCTTGTTGTGATTACGAAATTCGTGATTCACAGCTGTTCCTCTGCTTATTGAATTAAAGAATGCTATGCATTTGATTATGTAAAATTGATTACAGATCATAATCCATCAGATGCGCTTTACTTAAGCCCGATTTAGTACTTATGTATTACACCGTCGATCTTTATCGCCAAATTTGAAGGCGTCGCCAATGAGTTGCTAAACCGCAAATAATGGCAAGAAATCGCTATTATTTCAAAAATTGTTCAAACCTTAATTGTCGTTCGTTATATTGTTGCTTTCATTGGCATCGACGGTTTATTGGCAAATTTGAATCCTTTGCCAATGAGTGACTAAACCGATGGCGACCGGTGGCGTCGACGGTCTAATACGTAAGTACCCCCAATTTTTATATGGAGGCGGTAAAAAAAGTAATAACTGTATTAAGGAATATACGAAAAATGTAAAATTAAGTACTCTCATTATTTTTGATAACGGTACAACTTTCACTCAGTATAATTGTGATACGAAAGAATAAAAAAAGTTTTTAAATTCAGAAATCTATTCTTTTTTTTAATAATGTTATTTTTTTGTTCACTTTAATTACGTCACTAAAGTTGAGAGAAGATAGCTTTTCTCAAGGATTTTAATTTTGGAGAATGGATCTAATCAGCCAAAAACCATAGAAACCAGACATATTACATATGTATTGTTTAATTCCCGAAATGTTGGTGAAATAATAATGTCTATCCATATTAACCCACCAATGTCTTGAAATTCTCATAACACAAAACATATCCATTCGAGAAAAACACTCGCTAAAACGAATGTATATGGTTTACTAAAAACAAACCACATCCCGTGGCATGGTGTTCAGGTGCTCATAATTATTAATATTCCTTGTGCGTTTTGAGCAGCCATGTGAGACAATTTCATCTAGTTCTACAGTCTATATAACATTCCTCATTTTTGAATATTTATAAGGAATATAACATTCAATAACAGTTCTAATTACATAAAATAATTTCTTTAATCAATTTTTGTCGTAATATCAAACTCATTAGAAATATCTGTGATTGAATATTATTCTTATTTAACCACAGCATTTTCATAGATAAATAATATTGTTGCTAATTTGTAATATTGCTCACCTGCGCAGTTGCTCTCAAGGCTAAAGATTTCTATGTTTTGTTTTTCTTTAACGTCTATCCAGATTAACATCGTCTATAAAGATTGCGACGCCTATAGATGCCACAAATATATGAATGTTCACTCGCGATCACAATGGTTAGTATTTTTATAAATAAAAAAATAGAATTTATTCAAATTTTGTTTTATTTAATTTGATAAAAAGGCAAAAAGAAATTGTAGTTGAACTTATTTAATATTACCGAAAAAATACTTTTTTAAAATTAAGCTATTGTAAAAATAATCTTTGTCCTATTAACATATTCTGCAGTTCTGTTGAAAATAAACGGAAAACCGTCTCAAGCCCATTTTATTTCTGATAGAGCAATGTAGAAATTCTTTAACATCATAATTAATCTTTTTATGTATTTACGGGCAAAAGACCTAAATTTTTTTCGAGTCCTTTAAGAGGTATATAAATATATAAAGATCAAATAAAGAAATAAAAAAAACTTATAGACATTTAATTTCACAAATAGCAATTTAATATTGAGATGTAAGTTATACTTTAGGAATTTATAATAGCTAAATACTCATAACATTACTATCTTACTGAGTTTCTTTCGAAAAAAAAATGTAGTAAAAGTGATCTAACCAATTGAATTTCATGAGAACGTTTTTTACCGAAATATTTTTTACAAACAACGAGAATTAATTTAAAAGTATTTAAGACATCTTCCTTATATTTAGTGGCGAGTGGCGTGACGTAATTTAAGTTATCTTCAATTAACATCTCAACACGATTGAAAGAGTAATAAACTTCACTCTTACTTTTCCTCCAGACATTCCGAAGCTAGACTTACTTGAAAGCTTGAAAGAAAAGTTACGGTAAAAGGCATTAAAGAGACATTACTGGATTTTTCCCTGGCGACAGAAACAACTATTTTTCTATTTTATAGCTCAAACTTCAATATATATTTTTTATCAAGGCAACGAACTCCTTTTTATTCAATTCCTACTATTAGTTCTTACTCTTGCTATATATATATATATATATAATATTTTGCTCAAATTTCATTCGTTAACAAAATGCTTTTTATTCATTCACTCAAGTTCAAATACAATTTTTTAAACTTGTAGTAGATGACACTCAGTGTTAATACAGTTTTTTCAAATATGTCTTCATTAATTAAACTAAATTAATTTTTTATACTTTAAATGGAGTTTTAGCAGTGTTAATGAAAATTGAAATCAACAGGCAGTAGCTCAATCGGTAAAAGGCAAGGATTTGGTATTTTTCACTTGAAGTCACCTCTCGCATCAAACAAAATAGTACTATATGTATTTAATTATCGGAAAGTGTTTTTTAAAGAAGCTTAGATAGATACCTTAAAAGGTCCACCTTGCTTAAGACGCAAATAAAAAAATCCCCAGAAAATAGTACGAAAAAAAGCTATAGCTTTGATCAATGCCCAGTCTAACTCTAAAGATACTTTCGCTTAATGGAATCTAATCTAATAGCTAAGTAAAGGAATTATTCTAACTCATTTCCATACATTAATTGGCCTCGCGTTAACGTCGGAACTCTTAATAGCTAGAGATAGAGTTTCCGCGAAGGAAAAGGAACCCTTTTTTCAATTAGAAGATTCGAAATTAATGCAAACCAAAGAGCCTTCTCTTTGAGCTTTTGTGTCATTAAATTGTTGTCCTAAGTTTCCAAAAGATGTTTGTGAAGAATTTCTATCGAATTTCGGGTTTGTTTTGTTTTTGAAAAAAAAAAGCTAAAAAAGAAAATTCATACATTTTTAATGAAGCTCGTAAATTTTGGAATTAACTGCCGTTGAAGTGGGATTATTTTTTGCAGAGTAAAAAAATTTGAACTGCATTCCGCAATAATTGCATAAGGATATTTACATGCTTTTAACTACTGTTAATGTCAAATGTGTTTTTCAATATATATTTTGTATACATGTTTTTCAATATATGTATAAAATATTATTCATTAGAATATTACTTTCTCATTTTCATAACTTTTGTGAAATACAATAGTAGTACTTTCTTCAAGAGTTGTTAAGCTGACTTTCCTTACTAGTAAATTCTAGGCTTTGGAGCTTGTAGGTTTCACTTATGAGACCCGAGTCTTCAAAATATCCGACTTGCATGTCTCATGGTCCAAGTTTCTTACCGTTAGTATGGAGAGGAAGTTTTGAGAAGGAGAATGCTTAGATGTCACTCTCCTCATTTGACAGACATTCAAAATTAAAATATCCATCCCAAACCAACCTTCCTGTTTCATCCAAATGGGTTATTAATATAATTAAATTAAATCTAGAATATTTCAGTCTTTTTCAAATTCGCAATCCGTGCAATGCATCAATAATTTTTTTGACCCTGCACATATTGGCTGATATAATAACTGTGCCCTGGCATCATTAGATCTACAATTTTTTCCCTTGGCTAATTCTGAGAACTTCTTATAAATTTGTAAATATATTTTTATAGCATTGGATTAAATCGAGTGTGATCACAGGATTCTTTGTTGCAACAAAGTGACGATAAGATTAGATCCTTTCGAAAGAAATCAAACGAATTCAAATTTAGAATCCATCATGCCTTCCTTTATTATTCTTATTATTTGTGTTGTTTACCGAACTGGTATTGTTCAAAATAAAAAATCCCTGATGCAAATATTGAAGATTAAGAAGCTTAACTGGAATAATGAAGTGAGTATGCCTTGATATAACAACTGTGACTCTATATCATTAGATTTACATTTTTTTCTCATAGGTAATTTAGAGAACTTTCAATAATATTTACCCTTTATGGTATTGGATCAAACAGAATGTGATCACAAGATTCATAGCTAGAACGTGATAATGTGATAAGATATTCACGAAGGTAACCATACTAATTCAAATTTAGAATCTATTGTTCATTCCATTATTATCATTTGCGCAATTTACCGAACTGATGATACCCAAAATAAAAGATAAGTAGCGCTATTATTGAAAATTATGGAGCTTCTACAAGAACGAAGGCAAGATATCCTTGATTTAAAAGGACTTTAAGCGGACTTTCATTACCTTTCAAGACATTCACCTAAAATAGCATTTCTTGTTATAGTCTGTTACAGCGGCGTCCTGGCTCAGAGGTAGCCAATCGGCCTCGTGATCTGGGTGTCCCGAATTCGAGTTCCAATTAGGACAGGGCTGTTTTTCTATGTGCTATCTGTGAGGTGTATTAATGCCCCACCTGTAAAAAGGACTGTGCAAGGGAATGTAATGAGTGTGTAGCTAATTACTACTCTTGGCCCTAGTTGGAGCTACTTGAAGCAGGAGGAAGCACCCTCGGCTTAAAGTGGCTGACTGCGTCAGAGAGTTTGTTCATGGCAAGTGCCATTAGAAACAACAATATTTATTATAAATATTTCGAATACACGTTGTATATTTCAATTTTTTCTCATTTATATCCGAAATTTTTCCTTACGTCAAGGGAATATTATTTAACCTTATCAGGTAGATTCGCATCTAATTATTTAATAATGATAATAAATGTAATTCTTTCATAATTATTGTTTTTACAATTTCTATACGTTACATCCTTTCCTTCTTTAAAAATATTTGATTGATTTGATTTTTTTATGAGATGCAATTATTAATCTCCTTTTAGAAATATCTTTATTTTTTGAAGAAAGAATTTTCTTTATTTCTTGCATTAGTTTTTTCTAGGTATCTTTCTATTATTATTATTTCGTAAATTTTCATAAAGTTTACTTAAAACTATTTTCCATTTATATAAAATGGAATCGCAGTCATTTATCGAAGAATCATTTATCCTCTAATTCTTATTGACTCCTATTCTATTTGAAACTTTATTTATTGAATTACGTTTTGTTGATTATAAATTAGTCGATAAATAGATACATCAGTGCATTAGAAAAAAAACTTTGCTTCAAAGAAAAAGCAACTGTCATAGATTACAGAAACTTCTTTCATTTCCATCATTTTACATTACTCTCTTAAATCGAACTTGAAAAACATTTTCGCAGTGTAATCAGCTTCCTCTTTCTTATCATAGCAACCAATTTTCCACAAAAAAAAAACTAAATAAAAACACATCGTCATAAAATGTCTTTTCATGGATAAGATCACACTAAAGCTTAACATAACAGCATCTAATTTATATTTTTATGGTTTTTGCCTGCATATAAAATTGAAATTAAATAAAAGGATTCCAATTTGTTTTTCTTCTAATTATTTTAGAGTGTCGAATGTAATAAAAGAATCTGAATTATATTTATCCTAAACAAAGAATCAAAGTTCTAGTACCTGATGTTATTTAAATGACAATAAAAAACTGAAAAAAAGGAATATTGAACTTTTAGATCGAGACATCGTAGCATGATGATTATTTTAATTTTATTTGTCTGGCTGAATTATATCGGCCTGTGCGTATTACTGCGAAAACTTTTTTAACAATATACGAACTACTGAAAGATTCCCAACTTAAAAATAATATCACTTTCACAAAATTGGAATTGAAAATTCTTAATTGGAGTTAATTAATATCCATAAACAGTAAATTTTATAATAAGTCAAATATTAGCAAACATGTGAGTGAAAAATTTAATGAAAAGGATAATGAAAAATGAATGTATAAATTTTATTGTAACAATTGTTAAAAATCGTATTTCGGATAAATTCTCAAGACTTTATTAAAATTTCGTAAGAAGAGCTAGATTTTATAGGTGAAAGACGACATAAAAAATATTTTGTGATCAAGAATATGCGCTAGGTTTTCAGAAGGAAACGCTAAATTAAAATTTCTTAATCATATAAATATATTATTAAAGTTTTGAAACCCTTTTATCCAATCACTTTCTATTGAAGAAATATATAAAATTAGAAAACTTCATTCCTTAATTTTTCAATCATGTAACATTTGGATTGTACATAAGTCACCAAACATTAAAAACACTTTTTAATAGAAGACTACAAAATATTAAAAAAGCATAATTATAGTTTGAAATTTGAGATTTCTTTCTAATGTTGCATATTAATTGAAATCTCATTATTTTTTATGGTACAGACTTGGCTTTCGGACTTCCAGGTTCACTTCTACAAAAATTCATCGAAAAAGTGATCAAAATCGAAAAAGCAGTTCGTATCTGGCAAGGTCAAATCGTCTCCCTGTGATGATGGACAAAGCAAGATGGTGTAGTGAAGTACCAGCTGCCATGCTTATCATCTTATCAATGTTCAAAATTACGAGGTTCTATTCAAAATAGACCCGGTGTCTCTTCAAAACGTTGGACGCTTAACTAGGTAAGCTAAGTTCCATATCAATAAATATTTTTAAAAAACTCATAATATTTTTAGATAATACATAGATATTTTATATGAATAAATCTCAGGTATTTATAATTTTCTGTTGTAGGAGAAAGGGGGAATATATTTGATTATCTTTTCTAAGAAACGAAATTCATATTTTGTTATATTAAGACATTTCTCTATTAAATGTATCAAAAACATTTTATAAGCAATTTATTACAAAACTACTATAAGGAGATTTGAATACAATATATTTCTATTTTCTTATTTTTCTGCATGAAGTTAACAAAAATTTCAAAACGTTCTTCTTAATTATTGCAACATTATAACTTGAAAATAGTTTTAGGTTGTTGTGTTATTTATATAAATTGCTTTATCTGAAGTATAAAATAAAATGAACGTCTAAGAACATGATAACAAATACTCTGTCTGGTTTAAAATAATTCCTCCTTGCTTTCTAAGTTCTCACTTTGAAAGATTATCAAAATTTTATTTAGATTTTTAAATAATAATTAATTAAAAATTTTACGTATTTCCGAAATAACTTCCGATTATATATAGAACAAAAACTTCTTTAACGCATTTTCAAAAGTAAAAATAAGTTTAGCATTGATGATAAATTTATTTCTGAAATATTTATCGCTATAATATTAGTTTTTAATTATATTTTGAAAAAAAATGCTTTTATCCTATAGATTTAAACTCATACAATTGAGACAATATTAAATTTATCGTTTTCGTTTCAATTTGTATGCTTTCATATACATTATTACTGCATTTTAAATATACATCATTGCAGTCATGCAGTTAAAAGCAAATATTTAAAAAAAACTGAAGACTAATTAAGCTTAAATTATCACCACACTACAATTTCGTTTAATCAAGCAGATTTCAATCTCTTTTTAAAATGTATGTATTCCGTATTTTACCATTTTTAAATTTAATATTATTAAAACATAATAAAGTTAAAACTTGTCACAGATGTTTAAAATCTGCCAGAAATGCTCAAGCTTAACTTAAATAATTATGGGGAAAATGTCAATAACAGGCGCGGAATAAGTGGGTTTTCAAAATGAAAACTTGACATTTTTTTAAAATACTTGACTCAACTTAATGAGGCTTGAGCTGATATGATTAAAACGATGAAACAAGGTTTAAATATGCATGAGTTTACTTCGCTTCATTAAGAAAGGGATGCTTGTGATCGTTTTGAAGGAAAAGGTGAGAATAAAAATCCATCTTAATAAATGTTCACGTGAAGACATCCTGGATAGAATCTGAATTAATTGTATGAGGGAGAAAATTATGTAACTCTATCATCCTTAAAACTTCAAAGTGCAGTTAACCAGCAACTTTAAATTCTTAAGGGGTATCGGAGATTTTCCGTTTAAGCTGTTTATGACGTCGTTTGTCTTATGCAAGTCAAAGTTTAATCTTAGGTATTTATTTTAAAAGTCCTCCCGTTTTACATGCCTCCTTCAACATTTTCTTTGAGATGTTATTAAGATACAAAGGATTGTTATGGATTGAAAAATATTGGAAGATTTTGGTGCAACATTTAATTTTAACCTCCGTTAAGTCAGAAAAAAGATGTTTAATTGTGCATATCTGACGAATCATTATAATTTACAATAAATCCAAAATACTACAACATAGATATATTAATATTTGGCAAGCCTTGGGAATTTTAAATTTATACCAAATAGGGATAATATTGTTTTATAAAATATATTAATAATATGTACACTCTGCATGTGATAACAATAAATAAAAAAATTAAAATAAAAACTGCTTGGCATATTTCAATGTATCATGTCAGAACATCATTTCTTGAACGGTCAAGCACTACGCGCTCGTGCAACTTAAATTGTATTTTTATTCATTTTAATTGTTTAATTGAATGAGTCACTTTAGTATAACAAACGATCCAAAAAATTTTGTCTCGCATTTATTGTTTAAAAATCCCATTTCCTATTTATTTCGTTTCATATAATGACGTGCTCAAAGTGACATTTTCTATTTGCTGTAGTTATTAACTTATTTATTTTAATCAAAACTTTTGTAAATACAGTGGCAATACCTTATTAAATGCTAATTTTTGAGATGCTCGAGAAGAAAATAATTTTTTTTTCGGCTACGGATTTCTTAATTTTTTGCCTGCTGATTTTTGTTGATGCCACAAACCTAATTCTCAAACCAACATCATGTTTTGACATGCTAATAAAAAATGCAACAGGTTGCACTAGTGAAAATGTATATAATTTTATTTCTAGACCAGTTTGATCTGTAGCGAATTTTAGATATAATCGATATAAGGAATGATTATCTGCTATTGCTCTTATATTGCTTTCAAATGAACTTTAACTATCCGGTTCGTTTGTCTTCTTTTTTTCTAATATCACTTTTTATTTGACGTGATTCGCCTACGCATATATTAAATCGAATTCTTTTTCCGAACTTTTCAAATTGAAAATAAAATCTCGGGGTTTTATATTTAATTGAACAATAAAAACGAAATGAGTTTCAGTGCAATGACGTTATTTGTTATTAAAAATATTACTTTAAATATCTTCAATATCATTTTATAATAAATGATATATACAAAGAAAAAGTATTTTAATCATCGAGAAAAATGGTTGATAAAGATATTTCAATGAATATTATTAGAAAAAAGGTTTTTTAGTTGAAAAAAATTCAGAAAAAAACTTGCATAGCATTTAAATTGATATCAGGAAAAAGAATATACTTTTCAAATTTCGGAATGGGGAAAAAAATTTTGTGCAACGATAAAGCATATAAAGTTAAAACTGAGAATAGGAAAAATTCATAAAATATATGTGTCTAATTTTATAAAATTGCAATAAAATTTCATCCATGTTATGAAACTTGATGAAATGAGACTTTCGTAAGATCAAAAAGTAAAAATTAAATATTTTGAAGAAATTTATTAATTAAAATAATATTTTATAGACCACATTTCATGATTTAAAAACCAATCACACTTTATCACATTCCATTTTTAACATCAATGCAAGCAGATTTCAAGTAATCAAAGTGCCTCAATTTTACTCCTGCAATTTTTGGATCGAAATTATTTCCAATTATCTCATGATAGATTTTAAAAAGCTACAATATTCTATTTTTGTATTTTTATTTTATGGAAATATATGCAACAACATCTGAAATGAAAACTGACATTGTTCCTTTTAACTTGATCAATTAAAACAGTTTTTCCCATTTTATAACCTTTTTTTAAGAAAATTTACGAAATTATAGTAATACGCTGTTATTAGCTGTAATGGCAGTTAAAACTGTAAGCTATAATTATCTCATTTTTTTCTATATCACATCAGCTACTTTTTTAGGCATCCTTCAATTTTACTTTTTTTAAATGAGTTATTTAAATAATTACACGAGAGTTTTTATTTAGAAGCATTATCTTATCTTTAAAATTATACTTGAAATTTTAACGGGAATAAATAGTTATTAATTTTATGAAAATGATATAAAAGCTTAATTTTAAAAAATGAGATATATTTATTTAATAGTTACAAATCTCTTACATTAAATGGCATTCTAAAAACATTATTGAAAGCGCATTATTGCAACTGAGCTTTAAATAATAAGATTAAAACTAGATTCGTGAATTAAAGGCAGAAACAGGTCTTAAACATTAAATAATGGCAAACATAAGGTTAAATAAATAAGAACAAATCTAAAACGAGAACACTTTCACTAGTGTTCAGAAAAATAGTAATTTTCCTACATTGATAATTTTCAACTTTAGCCCTTAATTTACGATTCATCATCAATAAATATTATTGAAATTTTAGATGAACTTTTTCATAAATTTGTTATCAGGTCACTCATTGAATTGAAATGATTACTCAACTGAAAATTCTAAAACTCCTAAGATAGTTTATTTTCATCAAGAGTACACAAGTGCAAATTTAAAAACTCAAGCTTATTTGGATATGAGAAAAAAAACGATTACAATATTAGTCGTAGAAAACTTGAAACAGAACAAGTAAATTAAAATATCCATTAATTTACTGAATAAAAAGAATTGTGATATTCAGTGCAATAAAAAAATATATTTTTAATTTTATACCAAAATTATACACTCGCAGTGCCATCGCCATTAGTTTAAAATTATAGTTTCAATAATTTCATTCTAAAATTACTAAATAAACTACATTCACACTAAAACCAAAGGAAACTTTTCCCGAAATGCTTATACATATGCATACCCAAATTATGCATATTGCATATTATAATTATGCTTCATAACGGGATTACAAAAAGTAATAATTCCTTTTAAATATCTTTAATTTTAAAAATTTGGCTCTTTTTGGAGCCAAGATTTAGTTCAGTCCAAAAATTTCCTTGAAAGAGCAAGTTTTATTTTTCTAAATTCTTATTGTTTAGAGTTATCTTATTTGAGTGCATCAAATTTTCCGATCGCTAAATAGCCCATCATCTAACAAATTTGATTTAAATTTCGACACAAATCAATAGTAAGATTATTAAAAAAACATATACTAGATTTTATCTAGCGAATTTATTGTGTCTTTGAGTTCTTACAATCAAATGTAAATAAAATAGCTAACAAATAGAATTGAATGATTGAATTCGAGATGGTCTAAAACATAACGATTCATAAACCACGCCCTGTGGAATGTTTGACGATTACGCCATTTAATATATATTGTAAATGACGGTTTTTAAGAGAAGAGTCAAATTCCAATTTTCAACAAATAGAAAAAAAAATTCGCTGCCAGTTTTGGTGCTTGTCCCTTTTTTCTGCTAAGTGGCATTTCATTCTCTCTTGGTGACCTTCATGATGTTTATCTAGTTCTTCAAATCATATATCGCAATAATTACAGCAATGATGACATATGTTGACGTATTTTTCAATTGCTTAGTGAATCTAAAAAAACCACTATTTTTTCCTGGTTTAAAACTTTAGAATATATTATTTTTTAACGCGAGGAGGTTTATTTATTTATTTTTATATTTACAGCATTTATTTTACGTGACGTCTTCATTTTTTTGTTTGTGTACTTCAAAAACGAAAAAGTATAAAATTTATACTAAATGTACGGTTAAGTTCCATAGCAACAATAATTATGAATTCCTTATTAAAATTTAATCATAGATTTATTTAATATGTAATTAAAAATATTCATTGAAATGAGTATTATAATCAATACTTGTTATTTATAATGAATAATGTAATGATATCTATTCCAAGAAAACCTTCATGAACAATGCAGACCACAAATTAAAGCGATAGCAATTGCTCTTTGACAATTTTGAACAAAATACGAAATTTTAGATATAACTTATGAAAGCAAGTACACTCTGAAATGATTGGTAGTGCTTTGTAAAAGCTAAACATACTGCAAAGAACATTAAATAAGATTAAGCCTAATTCCCAGAGAAAAATCAGTTAAAGAAATAAGTAATATTTACCTGTATAGGTCGATATATTCTGATTTTGTGATAAGGCGTGGAGTGTTCCCTAGGATCAACCGCTAAATCAAATATTAAGTCCGTATTTGGAGTATGACGGTCAGATGTTGTATCTACAATTGAGTCCGCTAAGTCATCTTCAGAATTTTCTCTCCTTAAAGATATTCCTTCTGGGAACTTCGGTTGCTTGGCCCTATTTTTTAAATCACTCAAATCGGACAAATCATCACCAGGGTTTTCATCATCTACAATATCAATCTTTCTACCTTTAAAATGCTTTTCTTCAGCAATATTTTTCGCAGAAATCTTACATTTAGAAGAATCCTCTGCCATCAAAATTTTATCGGATGTCTTAGTATTCGGTGTAGTAATTCCTTGTATACTTGTTTCAGGTGACCCTTGCCCTAATGTTGTCGTTTCAGTTGCCTCTATTTCAGAATTCCCGCAATCAGGATTTGTGTGACTAGGGTCACTACTTTTAGAAAACTCGTTCACAGAGCTAGTCATTACAAGTGGATTAAAAGATACAAACTCCAATGATATTGCATCAGTTGTGCCTGATTTAATTTCCTTGCATTTTCCTTCGCATGGGACATTTGGCGTTAAGTTTACACCCTCTGGATTAATGCTAGCACAAATCAAATTACCTAAAGTAGTTTGCCAAAGGGATTTACACTGAAAATTTATAGTACTTGGGGTCGTCAGAGCTATAGTTTCAGGGGTCACGCTCACGGGTGGCATCGATGCAGGAGTGTTACTTTCTGTGTTTGGACTTATCGGAACTGTAAGTTTTGGATCACAGCTAGAGCAAATCAAATTACCCAGAGTCGTTTGACAAAGTGATTTGCAATCTGTACTCATCGTAGTTGCGGGAATTATGGTTTCAGAATTCACATTTCCTGTCGATACCACATTAAAAGTGCTACTTGTAGAGGCTTCACCTTTAGAAACAGAGGAAACAAGGTCACTTCTAGTTGAAATCATACCCTTTGAGGACTTTTCTCCAACTGATACTGTTTCACTGCCTATAAAATTTGTGATTGTAAGTGTAGGATCCATGGCTTTAAATATCACACTTTCGGAGGTGTCTTTTGCAAGAGTAGTTCTAACAATATTTTGACATCCGAAAGTTCTTAATAGACAATCTATACCCTTGGTTGTACTTTCAGGTATATTAACTTCGGAATTTCCCCTTTCTGATGGTAATTTTGAAGTAGTGAATCTTTCAGAAGTAGATCTATCAGTGAAGATTCTTGCAGGAACGATGTTTTCTAAAGTCGATTTTCTAAAAAAATTAGCTTTAGGACCCGTGCTTCCTGCAGTCATAAGTTTATGATCGATGGTCTCAGAATTCACAGTTGCTATTGTACCTAGAGGAATGTTGTTGATAGCTATAGTACTTCTAGGAGTAATTAAACTAGGATCATTACTTGTAGATTTAAAACTATCAGAAATTGTTATCCCTAATGCTTCTGTTCTATCATTGATACCTAAAGTCGAGGCTTCAGGTAATTGAGATTCAGAAATCCCTCTCTGCATTGCGTTAGTTCTACTAGTTCCAAATTTTATGCAATCAAGAGTAGTCAAGAAATTACCCATGCAAGGACTATCAGGCATTGCAGTCAAAGTTTCTTCAGAAGTGTCAGCCTTGGAAGTCGCACAGTTAAAAGGGATAGTACAAGGAACATTAAATACAGCAGTCACACTTTTAGAAGAAAAATCTGATGGTGCGCTATTTGCAGAAGTCGTGCTTTTAGGTGAAATTTCGATAGTTCTCAAGCAATTTGAAGTGCTTGCGCATGGAATATTTTCCGTTGTTTTGAATCCTTCCATTGCAGGTGTTATCTGTCCGTGAGTATCCTTCGTGGATGTTGGAATTTTATGGGTACCTCTGGGGAAATTTACGACTTTGGGATCATTATTTAAAACAATCTGCTTTTCGATTGTTAAAATAGTAGGAGTAACATTTTCCTCTGTTATGATTTCTGTAAAGAGTGAAAAATAAACACCAATAAAGAAAATTTCTACATAAAATTAGTTGAACAAGATTACAAAATATAAGATATTCTAAAAAATAAAGCATTCGAACAAAATATAAATCATTAAAATAAAGTTCCTACTAGAATACGAGCTATAGTAATTACTTTAATATACACAATTGCTAAAATTTTGTATTTAAGCTTTTTATTGCTCTATCATATTTATAAAAATTATCACAAAGAAAGAAGTAAAGAAATTATTTTAATTTATAGTTATTAATATTTTTGAGGAATATTCTCAGTAATAAATAACAATTAAGCTTTAAAATAAAAAATAATTCCACATTTATTTCTTTATACAAAGTCATTAATTTTCAAAATTTAATTTCTTTTAAACTTATTTCTGAAATATAGGTATAAATCATAAAAATTTTATGCACAAAAATTTATAAAATGACGTTACTTTCTTTTAATGAAAAAATTTTAATATAAATAAACAGAATAGAATTATTCACATTGAACTATATAAACCTTGCATTTCTTTTTATGGATTTGAAATATAAGTTAGCAGATAAAAAATACTTACTCTTAGGATTTTGCATTATGAGTAGCTCATCTGCCTAAAAATAGTAAAATTTTTATAGAAAATTAATCTTTGAAAATGAATTTTGAATAAATTTTAATTATTTTGATTTGATACTTACAAAGAAATAATTTTAAAATATAGTTAAACTTTTAATTAGCTAAGAATTATCGAAATTTTAAAATTTTCCTAATAATCTTCAAAAACTATTTTAGCTAACTTTAAAATAATAAAAAATCTATTCTTTAGTTCTAGTATTATTTTCTAGAAATTTTTTTTTCTTCAACCTTAATAGTTTTTTTAAGTAGCCTTAAACATGTAACAATGCTTTACATTCATACAACCATGAGGAATCAAATAACAAAATTGTTCTTAATCACTATGCATATATGAATAAATGACATGAAACATTCAAAAATGAATATATATTTTTTCAGTTTTTTGCTTAAAAATAATTTAACAAATTAGAATATTTGTGCAATTTTTATCATGATAAAGGTTTTTTTTAAGTATTTTCTGTTATACAAGATTTCTTTTACATAGATTTCAAAGGCATGTACATTCATTCTAAACATTTGTGAAGCCTATAGCCTTAAAATATTATTATTACGTGCATTTTGTACTTGAAATCGAATTTTCTTAAATGTTCTTTTGAGACGATTTAAGTAAAAATAAAGAAATCATAAAATATAATAAATAAGATTCATTAAAATATAAATAAAATAAATATATAACAATTATAAATCGATAGAAATATACAATAAATAGAAAATAAAAACATTAAAATTAAAACATAATTATTAAAATACATAATAAATATAAATAAATTTGAATATGTTATAAGAAATTATGATAAATAATGTATAAAAAAAATAAACCTACCAGAAATTTAACTTCCAATGACTAAATTACTCTTAATTTAATACACGAATTCATATTAAAATTTCCTTTCACAATTGCAAATACGTAAGACATAGTTTTATATTTAGAAGTCAATATTTATCTCAAATAGTGTCAAACAGTAAATAAAATTTATAACAGAGTAATATTTATATTTAAACTAGTTTGAAATCTTTTAATATATTTCCACGAAAATCATTGTGTAGTATTTCTGTTTACAAGTATCCTAGGGATTTATATACTCTCAAAATGTTGACTGAAATTTCTAGTAAACCGGAAAGTATTAACTATATTTATGTTGTTGATATTACAGATTTTAACTATGACTAGTTCAAGTGAATAGAATATCATTTAATAAACAATTCTTATTAAAATATTCAAGTTATATAATTTGATGATACAACATGTATTTAGAATTATATATATTTTTTAATATTTTCATTATCTGTCAAGATTTCGTGAATTGTTACATTCTTATTAAAAATTACATTTTAAATTAGATAAATTTCAAAATTAATTTCAAAAATTCAACGAAATAATTGTAACATTCTCATAGAAAAAAATTAAAGAGAATGCTTTCAAGACTAAAAAATTCTTCCATAAATACCATGTATAGAGAATAATAAAAACTCGTTTTTTCTTTCCAAAACATTTCTTTCCTTTTCTACTCTCTAATTCATATCTCTCAGGAAAATAAAGCCTCGTGTTAATCGTTGAAAACGTTTTCATTCGTATGCTTGCATTTATTTTTTTATTCATTTGTTCTTAATAAAATTATTTTTTAAAAAATAAATTGAAATGGAAAGTTTTAGAATAGAGTAATTCTCCAATACAAAAAAAATCATCTTAGAACTACTGATATTTTATTCTTCTAAAGCTCTTACTGATTTATTAACTCCGTAACATTGTCATTCATGTCATAATTTTTATTACTTTTTTCAAAAATTGCGTTAACATTTTATTGAAAAAATTTATATTTAAATGTAATTAATTACAGTATTAATTTCAAAATAAAATTTACAATAATCAATCTAATTTATCATAAATTAAATTATAAACACAAACACTTTTCATAACATTCCCATATGTGTATACAGTTATTGCAAATAGTTATTGTACCAGTTTATGCTAGGTAATATATGATTTTTCTATTGTGTAAATTACATATAAATAAAAGCAAAAAAGTCCTAAATATGACAAAAAAGTGAAATAATGAAAATGAGGCAAAACGTTGAGAACCAAATTAAAGAAGAATTTTATTGTAGAATAGAAAATTATAAATAACCATATAAAACATATATGATAATGAAGAATGCTCTGATATTGTCAACTACATTCACTATTATCTTCTATAAATTGATCAATCTTTTTAAGAAAAAGGAGCCAGTAAGTGAATTAATATTTAACTTAAAGATATCATTAAAAAATAAAATTTAAAAACGCTTTTAAGAGGTTTTAAAACTCTACCAGAGAAGATTACTTGATTTGTAGAAGGAAAATTTACCCTAAATATATTATTATAGAAATACGCTTGATGGAAATGTGAGAGGCAATCCCCAAGTTTGATTCCAGATTTGGGCCATTAAACTCTTCAGAAATCATTAATCATAGGTATTGAAACACAGCCGAGATATAATGGAGTAAGAAAGTGGCTGCGGTGGTTAAACCCTATGAACTATATTAGTACTAAAGAGTAACAAATAAGTTGCGTTAAAAGCACTTGTTTAACAGTGCATATGGATATTGTTGATTAATGATATTAATATTTTCTCGCATAATTATGCTTAAATATAATTTTTTAATAGCAGATTTATGTTTTAAAATTTTCTATAAATTTTAGTTATGTAACAAATATTTTGAAATTAATTCTGTAGGATAAAAGAAATTTTAATAATGCATTGATGAAGATTTCCAAACTCGTATAAAATAATATATAAAAAAGAATTCAATTCACAAAGAATTGAAAAATATTCAAATATTAATTGAGATGATATTTAGATACTTTTATTAGGGAGTATGTTAATATGAAAAAATGAAAATAAAATCTTTGATCGCAAATTTCAAGTTGTCATGTCAGAACATTATTTTGAAATCATTAGTTGTCTTAAATTCATTTAAGTCATCATGAAGTTTAAACCGGTTTGAAAAAGTAATATTGGTAAAAGAAGGTCAACACGTTTTAAAAACGCATCTACTTTCAAAGAAGCATACATAACAATTATGAAATACTGACAAAAGCACATAAAAAAAATATGCGATTAAAAGTTGTTGAGGAGTATTTCCATTTATACTTTATTCATTGCCTACGTGATTTCGAGCTTTAATTATTCCAAAAGTCCCTAAAGAAAACAGCATATTTGCACATGATAAAATTAATGATTTTTCATTTTATGCGCCCTTTTATAATATAAAATAACAGACCAAAAAATTGTGTAGACCTTTACAATTATTTTGCAGCAAATTCGGGATGAGCGAGGTATTATTGGGGTGATTTATATTTAAATTGTGGTGCATGAAAGAAGGAGGTGTCCGGTCATGCTTTTTTTTAAATTGTGATGATGCTCAAGTGAAAAAACTAACGTCTTTGATGATTTATCATCTCAATCTACAAATGGTATTCGTCCCAAGTCGTTGTTCGCACCTAAACACGGGCGAAAAACAAAGACGAATTGCTTAAAGCAAAGAATTATATAATATTCAATCAGAGGCTTAGAGGAATCAAGATGGTGAACTTTTGTTTTTTAGATGAACGCTATATGTAACGCTGAAAAAAGGTTCAAATTTAAGACTATTAATTATTTTTTCACTATTATGTATTGTTCTGCTTAAACCTAAGTAACAAAGATTAGCAAAAGATATAACTTTTTTCAGTTTCCTACTATTAGTTCACGCTCTCCCTAAATATATATATTTATATACCTTGTTCAAATTTTCAATCATTAATAAAATAATTTTTTTTCCTCCACTCAAGTTTAAATACATTTTTTTTTAATCTTGTAGTGGATGACACGAGGTTAATATAGTTTTTTTAAATATTAATTAATTCGTTCATTAATTCAATTTAATTAATTTTTAACATTTCAAATAGAGTTTTAACAGTTTATAATGAAAATTGATATCAAGTCAGTAACTCAAACGATAAAATGCAAGGGTTTTCGAAGGTTTTTTTTAATATTTTTTTAAAAAATCGAAGGTTTTTTTTTTATAAATTATTTATATTAAATGTAATTATTTAATAAAAAGTAACTAAAATGAAATTTTTTTTGTTGACCTAAGTCAGAATTGAGTTTAATTTTTTTTTATATTACTTGTTTTTACAGCTGTCGTTGCTATTGTCGCACTATTGACAATAAAAAGTATCATTAGTCTTATGCATCATAAATGATCAATATTTTTTCTTGAATTATTTGAATTTGACAAATTTTAATCCCTATTTTGTCAAAATGAGTAGATTTTAAATACATCAGATGTTTTAAGTGTTGAATTATCATTTTTGTAAATAATTATAACGTGTTTCTGTATTTACCGCGTATATGTCGAAGTATAGTCGTATTAAACATTAACCTGACTCCATTCCGTAACACTTTTATAAAATGGAATCTTAAAAAAGAGTTACATGCTGGATATTTTCAGCAAAGGAATACAAAAGATGCTGAAATTTTCTATACACAAAGAAAGCTTTGAAATCTTTAAAATCCATTACAAAAAAGAAGGAAATGTTCAGACATGAAATTTTCAAACACAAAGAAACACATCTTTTTAGCAATAAAAGGGCGGAAAATACATTGAAGTTGGAGGATGAAAAAAAAAACTAAAGACAACTTTCGAAAGTATCCTTTTGTGGACAAAAAGTTTTCGGAACTTGAAAATAAATAGCATGTTTTAAAATTGTAGTTGCATTTTCGAAATAGAGAAAGGCCGATCAAGCTTGATTCCCGCTTGATACATTTCTAATTCCGCATTTTCTTCCCAAATTGAAATCGCATAATTTTCTTCAAAAAATGCAAGAAATCTTTAAATAACTATCCGAAACCTCAGTGATGCTTATACATTATTAATTAATAGAATATCAAAATCTAATAGATTATTTTATGTTTCAATGCTCTAATTTTATTCAATTATTTTTCAAATTTTACTTTAAAATTTATTTTTTAACCCTATAATGGTTATAACGATTTTAAAAAATATAAAATAGTAAATTAACAAAAACTAGGCATACCGTGAGCACACGTAAATACATTCACCAGCTCTCCGAAAGTTTTATTGTTGGAGAAGTAGCCGAAAAATAGTTTTTATTCTTTTGATCTAATTTCAGTTTGTTGAGAATATCAATTGAGATTGAAAGCAAAAAAATAGACTTGCTTAGAACTGTTTATAATTCAATCAATTACAGTCAACAATTGGAGAATTTTCTATAATTGAAGAGATTCTATGTTTTTATAAATTAATTTTAACTATAAAAATTTGATATGTACTGCAAATTGTTTCAGCATCAATTACTTAAGCTTACTCAGTATCACAACTTAAAAAAACATTAAACTTAAAAAACAAGAAAAATTCATTTTTATCTTTAATAATTAAAATATTGCATAAATAAATATCTTCCATGGAATTTGCTTTTTATTGGATGGAAATAGAAATAAATGTTTCTTTTGATTAAGTCATTAAAACAAAGAATATGTAGAAAATACTTTGCTCGATTCATTTTAAAATTAAAAATACATATTTAAGTCAAAGTAACTTTTTCCTTAAAAAACAATAACTTCACTACTTTCTCTAAAACTGTCTTGAATTCTTTATTTGTGAATAAGTATGATAATAAAGGCTTATCAATCTTTCTTTTTTTACACACTTTTATCTAGTGAGATTTTCATATTTAAATATGTACAATTTTAACTGATTTTTTACTCTCTGTCTAATATACCACTGTCTCAAATCTTCTGCTATTATGTATTTATGCTGGTTATGTATTAACTTATTTACTATTTTTAGAACTTTAATAAAATAATTTATTTGTATTTTCATTCCAACAATGGATTTCAGAAAAAACGAGTAATATAGGAAATAAAATTTTAATTTATTTCCTACTTAGATCAACAATAAAGTATTTTATTTTAATTACTTTTTATTAAATAATCACAATTAATAAAGATAATTTAACAAAAATAAATATTCATTTTCGCAACAATTTAACTCGAATTCTTCACTTTAACGTGAAAAATACTGAAATCCTTGCATTTTATCGATTGATGTACTGCTGTTGATTTCAATTTTCATTACAAACTGTTAAACATCTATTTAAAGTATAAATAATTAATTTAATTTAATTAATGAACTAATATTTAAAAAAACTGTATTAACGTCGAGTGCTCTCCACTACAAGTTTTTAAAAAAAGGTATTTGAACTTGAGTGTATGAATAAAAAGCATTTTATTGTCGATCAAAAATAAGAACAAGATATATAAATATATATGGGAGAGTGTAAACTAGTTGTAGGAATTGGAAAAACTATTATAAGATTTCATACTATTAATAATAATGAATAATAATTTGAGATCATTGACGTTATTATAGAGTAACTAATGAAGTTTAATTACGAGACAATGGTAGAGGGGGTTTGTAAGCTTCTTTTATCTACACGCAATTTTCTACTTATATCTGATATTTTTTAATTTAATTAATTTTTTTAATGTTATAATTCTGAAACTGATTTTAAGGCTATGAAATTATTTGAAGAATATAAATATAAAGATGAAATTAATGAAATGATCATTTGTACCATTTACAAATTTTTGATCAATATTTAATACTTTCAATAAAAAAACTATTTATGTTTCAGATATCTGGTCCGACATCCGGATTTTATTATCCATCCAAGGCATGTATTTTGTGTAAATGACGCAGTGAACAAGGATTTTTCGAGAAAAAACGAAATAATGATATTGCTAAGTTTGAAGACATGGTAAAAGCATGCAAGTCGATGAAAAATTATAATCTTTTATGGTATTACAAGCAAGTTTTTATCTCAATATAGAACTGTATAATGATTTATCGATCACGTGTGTGTGTGTGTGTGTGTGCAAGAGCTTCTGCATATATATATA
>JAOUZG010029773.1:131378-167928 GCA_026289955.1 Argiope argentata | reverse complement strand
TATATATATATCGTTTTGCTGCCCAGTGTTAGATAATTCATTACTTAATGCTCCTAAGGTTTCATTTTATAGATAAATCAGTTTTATGAAACAAAATTCCAATTTAAATAATTTTCATAAATCCTAGTGCATGTGAAGAAAATAATTTAATAATAATTAAATAATTTATTTCTTTGATTTAAAATACATGCTATTTAAAAATTTAATATGAAATAATGGCATAGTTGCAACTGTCTTAAATCCAATCAAAAATATAATTTAAGCATTTATAATTTGTGTTTAAAAGTAATAATAGATTGAAATTTTCTCATCGCATTTTTATAGCAGGTTAGTTTAAAAATTCAATGAAAAACGGTATTACCTGGCTTGTGTTGAGAACTGGTCTTGGCAAGCATTGTAGTGAGACTTGGCATCGTCTTCAAACTGGCTGCTGCCAGCTTGTTCATTGTAGTGAGACCAAGTGTTGTTTTTCCTTTCACTGACGCGAGTTTGGCGATCGTCGTGCGGCTTCGGGGCGGTTTTGCGTTTGCTATCGTCATTTTAGCAATAGCATTTGCTAATTTTTCCAGAAGAGCTTTCAATTTATTTTCTGTTTGTGTCGTCTTTTGAGTCTCTGTTGTCATAACAATCTTTTTTGTAGTTCCAAGTGTTGTTGCCCTTGCAGGTGATGAACTCCGATCATCAGCTGTCTCTTCCTCCATTGCAGGTGATGAATTCAGACCATCAGTCGTCCCTTTCTCCGTTGCGGATGGTGAATTCCGAGTATCAGTCGTCTTTTTTTCAGTTTCAGGGGTTGCAAGTGATGAATTCAGAGCATCGATCGTCATTTCCTCCATTGCAGGTGATGAATTCCTTCCATCAGTTTTCAATTTCATCGTTACAGGTGATGATTTTCCACCATCGGGTGATATTGTCGACAGAGTAGGAATGTTTCGAATAGTTTTAGAAGAAGCAGTCTGTCGATCAATAGGTGATGCCGTGGTCGTTTTCTCTTTATTCGTGGTTCTTGCTGGGAAGAAGGAATATACATATTCAGGCAGTTTTTAATAAAAGATTACATAGGCATATAGTTGTATTAAATAATTGTTGTAACAAATTCGTATTCAGCCCATTTGCTAAAATCTAGCTCAAGCTTTCGTTTTTGACCTGAATATAACTCAATTAACTTTGATTAAATTTTTTTTTGTATTTCAGTTAACACCATAAACCACGTACTTAATAAACTTTGACAATATACAAGATATAATATTCCATTTATGCACATGATTCTGGATTATCTAGAACACTTGTAGCATCTTTTGCTTTTTAGTATAAATAGTACAGATAAAGTACAGTAATCATTCAAAAACTCCAATTGGAGATTTCTTTGACGAATCTTCACGTTTTAACCTTCCTGAGTTCGACAAACGCATTTTTGGAAAATGTCTGTCTATCTGTGCCAAAAATATCTTAAAAACGCTTGTGAGACTGTTCAAATTCGGTATACTTTTACATCAAATTTGCAGATTCCTATTAAATTTTCAATGAAATCTATCTAGAAGAAATCCATCTATTAGACTATAATTTAACACGATAATTATAAAACAAAGAGAGTTATATGGATAAAATTTGGTACACATATTTAATACGTATTGTGTAGACAGCCTTCAAACTTACATCCAAATCTAATAAAGGGTTGACTGTCTATCATTTTGTATTTTCAGAAATATGCAAACGCGATAATTCAAAAACGCAATGACTTAAATATATATCAGATTTGATACTGGATTTTGTGACTATATATGCAATTTTGTTTCAATCGGTTGAGAAAAACGCGTCTAAACTTCGGATACTTTTAACCACATGGCAGGTACTAAACGCCAAATAACTCGCCAAGAAACACGAAAAATGAAAAACTTTAGCGTAAAGAGTTCTCTTTGTTTTAGGACTACTAGAGAATGTCTGAAAAACACATTTCTGGAAGTGCATTTGTGTTTAAAATTAATGATAGTATAATATGACTAGCTAAATAAATCAAGTCTGACATGTGTTCTTTACATCGGAATATCAGATTTTAGATAAAATCCATTAAAGTGCAGTGAGTTTGTGTCTAGCTAGATGCATGAAATTAGAAGTTATCATTACCAAAATCTTAAATCAACCTGCACTGTGTATCATTTTTTTACTATTCGGTCCAAAAAAAGTATTGTTTCAAAATCCATATTTGTTTGTTTATTGTGTGATGAAGATAAATCCAAAATCTAAAATATAGTGGAAATGCTCAAATAGCAGGAAGAAAACCATTAATTTTCTAAAATAAAAACAGATTCAGTAAAATGATAATAATTCAGGCAGCACTGGGTTTTAAAGATCAGTTAATTACTGAACTTTACGACTAATTTTGATATTCAGACTGCAACAAAATTGTAAAATCTGATGAAAAATACTTTAGAAATATGATTAGAATAAAGAATGTGTTCAATAAGTAAATAAAACTATTAATGAGCAGCGATTTTATGAAAAACCAATATATTAATCTGAAGGGGATTTAGAAATTTTTTTTAAAAAAATGTAGCTGAATGTATATTCCGAAATGTCTCAGCCTGATATTTTAAGCTATATTTATTTAGTTTTAAAATTTTCTCTACTCAGTGATAAGTTTTTTGGATTTTTAAGCATTATTTAAATAATATTTCGTAAATATCCATTTAGTGAACGTAAAAATTGATACCAACATCCCACTTGCGTGTATCAATGCAATAACTGAAGTTTTATGAGTTTACCAATGCAATGACTGAATAATTTTTAATTTGAAGTTTTAAAATTCTTTCCTTTGTGAAAACCTATATTCCAAGACGCATCTTCCTGCCAAATCTGATAGTTCTGTGTTTAGTAATCTGCTCAATAGTGTATTTTGAACTCATTTTGAACCATGAAGTCGCAGTTTTCAGTTAATATAATAATCTATTATCATTGGCATGATAAGATTTTATGATTTTTATCATGCCAGAACATGATGCTGTTTTGGGGATAAGGTTTTGACGTCAAAAAAATCCGTAGGTGAAAAATTGCAATTTTATTATAAGCACGAGCATCTCAAAAAATCAGCTTTTAATAACGGGTTGCCATTACTTTACAAAAGCTCTGATTTAAAAAAAATATGTTAAGGACTGCAGCAAATAAAATCTAGAAAAAAGTCATTTTGAGCACGTGATTATATGAAATGATATAAATAGGAAATGCGATATATTTTTTAAACAATCAATGCGAGGCAAAGAATTTTAATCGTTTTCAATACTAAAGTGACTCGTTCAATGAAACGATTAAAATGAATAAAAATATAATTTAATTTGCACGAGCACGTGGTGCTTGGCCGTTCAAGAAATGATGTCCTGACATGATACATTGAAATATGCATAATAGATTTTCTTTTAATCTTTATATGATTTTTTGCTTTCTTTTTATAATTTTTACAAATAAAAAATCGTAATTGTCATTTGAATCGGTAATTTGACGTTTCTGCATGATTTAAACTTTTCTGAGTCCAAAAACCGCATTTTAAAAATTATATCTATCCGTCGGTCAATTTGTTTGCCTCTGATTACTATACAAAAGTATTTTGAGTTGGACATATAATATTTTTCAAATGGTATTACAAAATTTGAACAAAACACATTTAGAAGAAGTCTATGTGTCCGGCTGTCCAAATACAGACTAGTTTATAAATAAAAAAGGAAGAGATCTATATATATATACAATTCAGTACTCAAATTTATTGTTAAAATTATTAGGAATCGCTTCCATCTGACCTTCACTTTCACAATCATGTAAATGCAATAATTCAAAAAGGCAATCACTTGAATATTTGAAATTTAGCATATAATCTTGTAATTTTTATTATAGCTCTATAACAAATTTTAGTTTTAACCAGATGGAAAAAGCATCCAAAATAACCTTCTTACTTGTACGTTAATCGCGTCCCAGCGATTTGTCTCCAAAATAAATCACCAAAGATTCCATTTTAACAGGCTTTTTCGTAAATATTGTTTGTCACTGGAACGTTTAATAATATCCAAATCTATTTATTAGAAAATCATATAAGAAAGTTTAGGCAAGAATACCCCCACCCCTCATCATAGATTTCATGTTTCCTAAAATTAATTGTTTGTCACTACCATAATTCTAACAATAACAGTTTTTGAACAGGAATTATTCAAGTTATTTTACAATATTTCTGTAATTTGATACAATTTACCTTTTCCACATTCATATCGCAAGATAATTCTTTCAATATCCTTAGCACTGAATCCATCCCTTTGACCAATGGTCACATTTTCTTTTAGTGGTCTTATGGTAGGAATGCTTCGGTTTTTGGCGAAATTGTTCTCTCCATAGTGCATGATGGAATTATAATCATAGGCTATACTTCCATTTTGTACGTCGTCAGGCGAATCCTTTTCAAAATTCGGTTTGTGTTCTGAAATGAAAGTAAAAATAGCGAATAAATATTCTTAATGTACCGAGAGCATAAAAATATGTAAAATCAAAGGCTATATTAATATGAATCAGATCTTAACCTCATCTTGAATGCTTGATTTTTAAAATCTTTATCATCTATCATCTTTAACTATCATCTTTAACTATCATCTAACATCTTTATCTGGTATCATCTTTAACTGTGTTTGGTTAGCTGTATTTTCATTCATATTGTACAGCTCCTTATGCCCCATGCCACATATTGTCCAATGGCGGAGAAGCATCGTAAAACTTAAAGCGAATGTTACACTTGTACCTTCTATCAATTTTTAGTGTACGTCATGTCTTGGCTTCTTTTAACATACTATTCGTTCTACGACTCAAAAACCATCCGAATTTTCGTCAGGAGGCCTTTATTCCTTTAATAAAGAAGTGTGAAAATGTGAAAGGTGTAAATATGAAGTGCATTTATCAATAAGGTGCACTGAGATTGGTCGTGGTATTCGAATACATTAATATCACTCATATTTCTACATAATCAAATTTTAGCTAAATACAGTTGCCGAAAAGTGCTAGTAGAATCAGGATATTGAAACAGGCAGTAATTGTTTTTCTATTGGATATGTTATTGCTCTAAACATGCATTTTTATGCCCTTGTTATTCGAATCGATATAATTCCCATATACGTAAATTAAGTCTGATAATTAGATATTAAATGAAGGGTATTGTTAGATTAAAGTCAGGGCTTTCTATCACAGTCATCACTCTACATATATTGCTCTACATATATCTCCCAACTCTTATTTCTTGAATAAATCTCGGACAAAAAATTTTAGTCATATTTTTCCTTTAAACAGTTTGTCTTAATTTATTTAATGATTTTTTTATTTTATTCGCAATAAGAAAGAGTTTACTACCAATGTATAGCAATAGATTTAATTTCGAATAGAGACAAATATAAACAAATATTGCGGACAGCGATAAATATAGACTTAAATATTTTGTTTACCAAATAGTAAATTTTCATTAAATTTCAAAATAAAATCGGGTATTTTATTAAGTACAAGATCCACAAAAAGAGTACGCAGTCGCAAATAAAATGAGTCCTATTTATTTGCTTCTCGTTAGCACACATACCCCCATGTATATGCACACTGCAGTGCCAAAAAAAAAACTGGTACGCCTATCTAATATCGTGTAGAGCCGCCACGAGGACTCAAAAGTGCCGCAGCATGGTGTGGCAAGGACAAATTTGTGTTGATATTCTGTAGACAGTTCACGGCATGGTTCCTGCAGGACAGTCCACAAAGACATGGGGAGGAGAGGTGGTGGAGATCTCCTAAGGAGAGCACATTGCAAAACATCTCAGATATGGTAGATAATGTTCATGTTAGAATTAAGTGGAAAAAAGAGGGAAAGAAATTCAGATGAGTGCTCCTCGAAGCACTCGGTAGTTATTGCAGACATGTGGCACAATATCCTGTTAGAATTGTCCACCCCCGTTAGAATGCATATAAAACATAAATGCATGCAGAGAGTTAGAAAGAATGTTAAACTACCGCTGACCTGTCTACACACATCAACCGTCCCATTTCATGTCAACCTTACATGTTCCTTTCCCTCACAAAGCCTCCACCAAGTTGAACAGTTCCTTGTAGGCATGAGAAATCCATAGATTCTTGGGGGTTTTCCACACCCATATATAGCCATCCACCCGATATTAGAAATGTGACTTCTTAGACCAGACAACGATTTTCCAATCATTAAGAATCTATTTGTGGCGATGGCGAACCCAGGTAAGATGTAGAACTTTGTGTCACTAAGTCGCTAATAGTACACGAGATGGTTTGCGTATTGGAATTAAAATTAAATTGTCTTTCCCAGTTTTTTTTGTAACTCGTTTGAGGTATAAATATATTTTTATTTAAACCTTTTTAATGACTACATACATACATGACTTAATGCAAACATGACATAAGCGAGTTATATAGTTCGCTGAAGTTAAGCCTGTGCATTATAAGGTAAAAGCGACCATGTTTAGGCAGTTTATTAATAAAACTTTTTTAAATTGTAATAATCATTATTCTAATGAATTCAGAATTTCATGCCCGTGATTTATGAATTATTTCATGATAATAAAAGTGATATCACTGAAAAGTTAAACTTTATAAAATGAGTTAAAAACCGATTTCGTGTTTGCTCTTACACGCTTCCAAGTTTTTAAAAGATCGTTTAATAAAAAAATTGAACTTTCGCTTAATTTTTAATTTTAAAAATCTATTGGAAATTTTGAAAACCTCTTTGTTAGAGAACATTAATTGCATAATATACAACTGCGTGCCAAATCTAATAGCCTTGGGTCCAAAGATCTGTGATCTGGTGTTAAGATCTCGTTTTCGGAACTGTAGGATTCCAGATTCGAGATCTGGTTCCATTGAAGAACCATCTGCTGAACGTTAAATCCATCGAGGACAAATGTCCTCTCACCAGTGTGGTGTGAAAGTGCTTAGAAGGGCTGCCAACACAAGTATCGTCCTCGTCAGCTCACCCCGGTTCAAAATTATAAGGTGCGAAGAAAATAACATAAGTATTACTTAAAAACGGACGTTAATATAACTAAGTTAAACCAACAATATGCACATTTTGAACAATTTTTTAAATTTTGAATTAGGAAATTTAGCAAGCAGGAAATACATAGTATCTAGCCTGGAAGTATTCTTAATAGTGTTCAGCAATAAACTCACTTTCTATGATGTTATCCCAGATGATCTCCACGTAATCGTCTCTGTCTGGCCTAGTATGCTCGTGAAGGAACCCCAAAGTGTGCATTAACTCGTGAATAACGATTCCTTTGTCTTTGCAGCCATCGCCCAGAGATACATTTCCCATGTCGCTCTTGCCAACAGTGGCACTGCATCTGAAATAAGATTGGTGCCAAAATACTATCAAGTTACTTTAATTATTTGTTAAATGATATTTAGTAATACATTTTTTTCCGTAATCAATGAGACATACGCCCATAGTTAAAAGAAATGGATAACCTCATTTAGAACGAATGACTTTCATCTAGATGTTTTCATTATTCTATAAAGGTGCTCAAGAGCTTCATCAATAAAATCTTAAGGATTATCATCCATATTAATGGACAACCTCGTCCAGATTTAATGGCTCACGTCTGGATATTCGGATTACCGTATAAAGGTGCTCCATAACTTCATTGATAAATTTTTAAAGATCACCCATATTAATATGAAACTATTTTTGTAATAGAATTGGGGGTCATGAATTAAAAGTGGGGTTACGAGTTTTATTAAATACAAATTCACATCAACAGCCATATAAATAACATCAAATGTCGCATCATAACAAATAGCATGGCTAGAAGCACAATTCTGAGAATAAATATTTGGAATAACTGAAAATATCCCTTTCCAAAAGATTTGTTAAAACAAACAACTTTTGAAGTGGGATTGTGGGTCTTGACCTCAAAATTTAGTCACGACAAAACTCTTTTCCTGGGTAATAAATAAAAGAAAAGAGAACAACAGGAAAAGTATATAATTTAATCGAATACAAATTCACATCAACATAACAGCCATATGAATAACAGCATTAAATGTCTCAGCATGACAAATACCGGGGCTATAAACACAGTACTAACAACAAACATTCGGAATAAGAGAAAATATCATATTCAAAAGACTTTGTAAGTGAAAAAATAAGAGAAAATAGAGGAATCAGTAATGGAATTGAGAGTCATGAATTCATGAGGTAATCGCTGCACAGAGCTCTTTTCCCGGGCAGTAAGTAAAAGAAAAGTGTACAACAGAAAAACTATTCAATACGAGTTCAAATTAACATCAACTTAATAGCTGTATGAGTAATAGCACTGCTGTTGTTGTTACTTATGGCATTTGCCATGGACAAGCCCGCTGATGCTTCAGCAGATTTAGGACGAAATAAGCGTCTCTTATTTGAAGTAGCGCCGACTAGGGCTAAGAAGAGTACGACTTTAGTTACACGCTTATAGCATTCACTTGCACAACACCTTTTTACAGGGGGGAAAGGGACATTCAAAAGCCTCACAGATAGAACAGAGTAGAACAACCGTTCCCTTTGCCGGGAGTCGAACCCCGGACGCCCCTATCACGAAAAAGAGGCGCTACCAGGAAGCCGGATATAACAGCACTAAATACCACAATATGAGGAATATTATATCTAGAAACACATTATTAACAATAAAACTTTGGAATAACTGAAAATATCCTGTTCAAAAAGCATGCCGAACTTTTCGTAAGTTTTTTCAAGGGGATTATATTATTGTTCTATTGAAGATTTAAATTTCATTAATCCTGTACAGTGCATATTTTATGTGATGAATTATTTCTTTTGATTTATTCCCTAGCAATGGTATTCTGATGCCACCATTGCGTTTCTAATACCATACACTTAGGCATACTAAAACTAAAGGTGTTGATGAGCAGGACATTTCAAGAAGCTTGTGAGTGGAGATGCAGACCTATCTCTATTAGCGGCTGTGAATTTTCATATTCTGTCCTATTCATTTTTCAATAGTTACTTGATGATCATTGTTGTCCTCAGATATAAATATATTACAGGTGAAATGAATAAAATCATCTTGTAGCAGACTTCAGTGCCTGTACAATGACTATTACAAAAAAGGATGAAAATACATTTCAAGAATGGATTACTTGATGGTAAGTTCAGAGAATGTTGTAAATAATAATTAAACTACATAACTCTTGTTGCGTATGCAAATATTATAGTGAAAATAATTTCAGCTGTATTTATTAAGTATATGACAAAAAAAATTAATACCTATTTTGCATTTTGGGTAAAAGTTTTATTTTTATTGTTGTTTGCAAGAAAGTTATAACTCATATTAAATCTGATTTTTTTTTGTATTTTCTTGTTTTGTTTTCAAAACGTATTCTTTTATTCGAGTTTAAAACAAACAGTTTTACAGCAACATTTTAAATATTAATTTTTCTATAAGATTCCTCATGTTTGGTATGATAAATTTTTGTCAAGAAGCTAAATAATGAAATAAAATTGAAATATATTTATTTCATTCTTATGAGTTGATTTTTTATTTCGACATCTCAAATACGAGGTTTGAAAATTCCTTAGTAACACTTCAGTTTATTAGATTACCATGATAACAGAGCAGAAATTGACTAAGAATGCGCTTTCCGATATCGAATCTTAGTTCTATTGCAACATTACAGTATAAAACACGATATAATCTAAACAATTCTACAGGAAATATTTATCATCTATATGAAGACACTCATTTAAGATAGATATATCTAATGATTACCTGGATATTTGTCATGATTATCTCACATCAACCTTCTGTTTTCATTGTAGTCCATAACCACAAATGATTAAAGATATCCTTATCATTTAATGATAAATTGTTACACTCCACAATTTATTCATGACAAACTATAGAAAATATCTTAAATATTTCAAGATATTATAGCGCCTCGGGTTTTTTTATAAAAATGAATCCATGTTTATTAAAAAGATTTAAAGATAAAAATGATATGTAACAGCTAAAATAGATCATAAAAGTTTCCCAAATGTGATTCTTTTTATAGTAAAAAGAAATTCTTCATCTTAACAGTTTTTAGCAGAGTTTTACAACATATTTAAACTTGTAATTTTGAATTTTTAAATCAGGGAAATTATATTCATTAATTAAAATGCATGTAAGAAAACATGTTCCATGTAAATGAAGATAGAATTTGCTTTTACACATCTTTTTTAGAAAATAAGCAACTTATACTAACAAATGTTACACCAATTTACTTCCAAAGAACGTAACTTGACAATCATGACCTTTTTAAATATTTTAAGTATATTTTTTAATAATATTTTTACTAAAGATTTACTTACGTTAATTTACTTTTTAAGTTGTTAAAAAATAATGCTTATATTTTTAAAAAATATATATTTTTAGAATATTAGCAAACATCAAAAAAGTATGAATAATAAAACTTTGATTTTACATAATTTTCTATACTATGGGTGCATACGTATATCTCGAAGATTTCATATTTAACTGATAAACCAATTTTGTTTCATCCTACGAGCAAGTTTTAAAAATGTAATACTGGGAAAAACGTTTCCGAGTGAAAAGTCAACAGTAACCTTCACATTTTGCCTGTATCTTTTAAACTAATTAAGGTATATACATATGCTCTTCCAAAAAATGTTCAGAAGTATTTTGAATATCAAATGATATCATAAAAATATTCGGAAAAAATTAAAGGTTTAAAGGTGTTTTTAGCCCCTTAAATGTAAGACAAACATAATGAATTCTAATTACCTCTTTCAATCTACAAATCAACATTAAATAAAAAGTCTAAAATGAAATCTTCTATGCATATTTAAATGTATCACGTCAGAACATCATTTCTTGATCGGCCAAACACCACGTGCTCGTGCAAGTTAAATTATATTTTTATTCATTTTAATCTTTTCACTGAATGAGTCACTTTAGTATTGCAAACGATCCATAAAACGTTGTCTCGCACTGATTCTTCAAAAAAATATCACATTTCCTATATTTTCATTTTATATAATCACGTGTTCAAAATGACATTTTTCTAGGCTTTATTTGGTGTAGTAATTAACTTTTTTTATCAGATCTTTTGTAAATGCAATGCCAACGCATTGTTAAAAGCTGATTTTTTGAGATGTTCGGGCAGATAATTTTTTTTTTTAAGTTTTCGCCTACAGATTTTTGTTGACGTAAAAAATTCATCCATAAAACAACATCATGTTCTGACATGATAATTGTAAGAACAGCAGATTGAAGTCTTAATAGCCTAGTTTTAATATATTCTTTTCAATAAAGTATGGCACAAAATGTATATAGTGTTGTCATCGGCACCAATTAAAACCATGCATTCTGCTGTATTCAGGAACAAAATCATCGTTCCTTATTCTCACTAAGAGTCATAAAGAAACTTTAAAATTTATTATAAACAAATAAATCTATGCGTACAGCCTTATGTTTGGAGGGTGTAAGGGATTCAGGAAGATAGATTTAAGGAATTAGACTGAATAGGTGAACTTACCCAGAACCTGGTTCGATGCGAATAAAAGGTGTTTTTTCTTTTTCTATAGGTTCAAAGTGGACGCATGTTCTATTCTTAAATTCTTCCATTGCCCCCAGAATAATTTCCTTCTCCTCTGCGTCTGTTCGATAAAAGAACAAGCTGATTATGGAAATAAGCAGACTGAAAAGATAATCTCGGTTTAATGAATTCGATGGGGATTTACTCTCAGATAGGTGTTATTGTGGAATTAGAAAAGGATATAAAATATAAATTTTTTATCTTAAAAACGAAGGAAATATTCCCTGGAGTGCTTGAATATGCATGCATTTATGCATACAGAAATTCATACATTTCTATAAATTGTTTACTTACAAATTTTAGGATTTTTATCAAAAATATATGATTAATATAATACATGTCAAAAGCACTACTAATTCTTGATATTTAGGAGTCAACTGAGTCTTTAAATCCTTTTTATTAAATCAATGTTTTGTTATTAATTAAAAAAAACCTTTTATATTTACAAGTTTTTATTAACTATACGGTCTCATCTTTTTAAAAATGGAATTTTGTAATTAATATTTTTTTCTCTTTATATAAAGAAGTTCACAAATTTTGAGCATTTATGTATTCATGATGAAGTTGGAGTAATGCAATATTTTTGAATCTTTATTATTATTAAATAAGTTACTTTTTTTAGTTGTATTCCGGATAGGAAATACCGCTTGTAATACCGCTTGTTTAATAGAAAGTTCATTTCAAAATTTCTAATAATAAATTAATGTTGAAAATAAAAAAAATTTAAAGCTTTTAAAACTCTCTTTTAGAGCCGTGCTAAAAAGAAAAATTTATATAGTAATAATTCAAATAGCATTATAAGAAAATTATACACAATGATATCAAAAGTAAGAAAATTTTGTTAAAAGTTAAAAACATTGAATTGTAAATAAAAACAATTACTGCAACACTTCTATTTTAGTCACAAAATTTAATAATTTATAATTTAATAAGTCGTTGCGATTAGAAATTGGAATTTAAGCATCCAGTAAAAACGCAATTAATTAACATTTCAGTCTAGAACTACAATCAGCGATAGGTGGTTATTATTCTAGAAAAAAATTTCCTTGTAGTTCATATACCAAGTACAGAAAGATAAATATTGTATTCGTCTAAACATTTGAATGAGAGATTGTGCAGAGTAAATATGTTTCAAATTTTTATAAATAAAAAGAACACTTTTTTGGAAATATGTTTTCTTCCTGTTTGCGAATATAATAAATCCAAAACGCCTTGAGCTACAAGCATGAAATTTGTCATATGTGTTTTCATGTAATTTTCGGAAAATTCAGTTTTTCTTCTATGAAATTTTAATAGGACAATGAAAAAAAAACTATACGTTTATCAATCTATGTAAACTTTAACAGATAGTTAGAGGGTTGAAATTAAACATACAGAACAAACACAACACCAACAGAAAATAGCTACTAAACAGCCCTAATACCCCCTTCACTTTACAAGCTTTCGTGATAGGTAGAATAGATAGATGTAGATAGGTCACCCAATATTCTAGAACAAATGCCGGAATTCGAATCCTGATGAAGATATCGCCAAGAATCACTAAAATTACAGATTCATCGCTTTTGTCACAGTTAATAGTCTAATGGCACCTACCATTGAATAATCGCACTGACGGCAGTCAGCGATTTTAAATCGAATGAGCGTCTCTTGTTTTAAAAGTAGCACCAACTGGGGCCAAGAGTATGACTTAGCTAAACACTCATCACATTCGCTTGCACAGCTTCTTTTTACGGGGGGGGGGGGGGGCATTCACACGCCTCATAAATAGCACACAGGACAACCGTACCCTAACCGTGACCCGAAACTGGGAAGCTCAGGTCAGGAGGAAGACGCGCTACCTCTGTGCCAGGATGCCAACAAATGACTTTAATAATATTCTAACCACACTCAACAGTTAAAAAAATATTTACTTAAAATTCTTACTATATTTATTAGAAAGCTGGTACGGTATTTTACCATCTTCCCACAGACTTGCTGGATCTTTAAGCGAATTTCTAGCCTGAAAGAAAGAGAAGTTTCATTTAAAAAATGTTGAAATATCTCTCTCTTGAAGAAAAAAGACGTAAAAGAAATAACATTAAAATAAATGCTAAAGGATATTTATTTATTTGATCTCTGTTAAGCGAATCGAGTTATTGGAAACATAAAAACTTCACTTTTAACCTTTTATTCGATGTTTGAGAAATCATGAGACAAATGTTAACATGTTTTGAGCTCTCTATTTGTTTATTATTATTTTTTTCACGAAAAAAAATTAAATCGTTATAGTACCAAAAGAGTTGTGACAGAACTATTTAACAAATCTTTGATTATAAAATTCGTGTTTATTTCACGAATCCATATCTGCTTTTCTTTTTATTTATCATATAAATGTTTAAATCCTATCAACCAAGAGAAAAATGATCGTAAATAATTGAAAAATATAGTTAATGAATCATTGCCATCTTAAGCCATTTTAAACCCAGAATATTTGATAATGAAACATGTCCTCCTTTTGTATACTTTTACTGCCTTTACTGTTGTTCATTGTTATATATATATATATATATATATATATATATATATATATATATATATTAGATATTTCAAAAATCATGTAGAAAATTTTAATGGTGGGTCAAATATTTATAAGTAAGTAATAAGTAGGTAAAAGAATGTTAAGCAAAAAAATAATTTATATTATAACGTGACGACTGTAGTTGTGAAATTGTGGACATTATTAAAATATTTAACTGGTATTGATTTAATTTTTCTTTCATTTTAGATTTTACTTCTTTTTTTTTGTCGTAAACTGGTTATGCTATTATAGAAAACTCCTATATACTATAATTCGTTGTTGCAAGTTTTGCATTAGTTGAGAAAAATTTATCATATTTATTATATATCCCTGTTGACAACAAAATATAGTATTCCATTGTTTGGCCTATCCATACTTACTTAAAATTAATAATAATTTTAAAAAAATTTAATCCATGTGCTTGAATTTGTTATTTATACATGAGATAGAATTTTTGAAGAGAAAAACACAAAATATACATTAATCAACCTTTTTATCTGCTGTATGAATATCAATGTTTCATTTACAATTCAATGTATTTAGGATATAATAAGGTTCTCCAATATAATTAATTAGGCTCTATAAGGTTTTTGAAGCTAATATTGCCACTCTTTATAGGAAAAATTGAAAAAAAAATAATAAAAAAAAGGCCCAGGACACTACTAACTTCTGCACTAACGAACACTTGAATACTGAAATGATCCTTTTCGGTGTTGATATCGCTCGCATAAAAGGCTGCTTCTTCAGGGGAATCTTCATCCAGAAAGTGATCTAAATTTGCAATTGAAAATGAGATTCATTAAAACTCTATTCAGCTCTGAAAAAAATGTCCATGTTTAAATCACTTCATTGATAGAGACCAAAAAACAAACACAAAATTAGTATTGTGGAAATAAGCAACGGCGACTCATACGCGAGTACTGCAGAATTTAAACTCATCTAGATTATTTCAATTTAATAAATCCAATCATTAATTTAATCAGTTTAACACGTAATACCTAAAATTCCATCGACAACTAACGTAATTCCTTTTTAAATTTTCAATCTTCAAAGGGGAAAAAAGCGCTATATTTCTGTTCGTAGGAAGAGAAAACTTCTGTGCTGTGATTCTGAATAGAGCCGATTTCATTACTAAGCAAGCGCAGTAAAAAAAAAAAACTCATTCAATACACAGCACGATTTGTAATGTATCGAATGTATAGAATGATCTATGTTAACAGCAGTCTTTTAGACATTTATTATTGAGGAGTATTATTCCACAAGCCAATACACCGAAAATTAGGGACATTAATTGTTGATAAATAAAATTTTATTTAAAAAATATTGTACTATAAATATTTTTTAACAAATAATATATACATAGCTATATATTTAGTATATACTTAGTAATACTCTAATATATACTTAATATATGCTTAGTTTTACTTTACATTTTCGTGGGCCTTTTTGTTGGGGGCGATATTTTGCTTTGTTTTATTTGAATTATTCTGGATTTATCTATCTTGCATTTAGGAGGGGTATTTGATTAAATAAAAATCCTTAATATTTTAAACAATTTATGCATCATGCAAATAGGACCGAGGTGACCTGGTGGTAATGTTTCGGTTGTTGAGGCGGTAAGGTTCCAGGTTCGAGCCCCGATTCCACCTTAGAACCGTCGTGTAAAGAGGTCTGTTGCACATTAAATCAGTCAGAGCCAAACGTACTCCCCATTGTTGTGGTTTGCAGAAGGAAGTACCAACTCTGGTATAGTCCTCGGGATTTGGCTGTGGTTCAAAATTACAAGGTTCGTCCCAAAATATCCCTAGTGTCGCTTTGCAACTCAGTTGATATAACTAAATTAAACTAATTAGCATCATGCAGGTATCATTGTTCACTTTTTTAAAGCAGATAAATGACATCACTAATTACCAAATGCAAAACATTTGTTTAAAGGAAAGCGAATCCACAGAATTTACGGGGTTCCATACCCTTTCTAGATAAAATAAAAAAGCGTATAAAAGATTAGGGAAAGGGAAGATAAAAAATTTCGAAATATTGCAATTATAGTTATCTTTTTTTGCTGCATCAAGCAATTTAATTTTTTCTAAAATATACCATTCATTTTTATTTTACAATATTTCACAAATTTATAATATTTATTTCACAAATTTACGATATTTATTTCACAAATTTAAAATAGTTATTTTACCTAATTTATTTCAAATATTTCATAAGACTCGTTCTCAAGATTATTGCACGCGTAACTCCTTAATGAAAAAAGAGCGAAAAATTATTTAAAGACACATTTTTCCATTAATAGTTTATTTTTAAAAATTTTCATCAAATATTAACCATTGCTCATAAACCACTTAACTGTTTTATTTTCTTTACTATTTAATAATATGACACCTTCTGTTTTGGGAATATTTACTTGTTCTCAATAATCCATTCGAAATACTTGACTTATATGCTTCGAATACTTGACTTATCTGCGTATTCGAAGTCATTTTACTATTGAATTATAATTGTTATGAATGGTTTATTTTTTTGTTTACCGCTATCAAAATGTGATAAATCGATGCACGTACGGCATACAGGCAAAACAGTTAAGTGGTTAATAGAGGCTCTTTAACAAGTTATCCTAAAAAGATTAATATAATTACCTTTTCCGTCGGGTAAACTGAAGATGTCCCTTACCTAAAAAATAATACATGCATATAATTTGAAAATGATACATCTAGAAAAAATATATTTAATTATCACTTAGTTTCTAAAAACTATAAGAAATATTATGTGAAAATTGAATGTCAGATTTCCATTAGCGGAAACTGAAGTCTTAATATAATATTTTTTTCTTTAATATTTCTTATTTCCTAATTCTATTTGATAAGTGAAAGTCTAAGTGCGATTCAAACACCTAATCATAAACTTCATATCATCAAAATGTTTTGGGTTTAATTCGTTATCTATCTATATATATATATTTAATTTACTCTTAATAATATAGTTTCAATAACGTGACGATAAAAAAATGATATTGTAGCAACACGAATGGGTATAAATCCAGTAACTGCAAGAAAGGAAACGTTAAATGAAATATACTTAACAGTTTTAAAGCTAATCACAAATTTTATAAATAGCCTTTTATAGAATACACAAAGTTATGCATTTAATATTCTTTTTTCATTAGTTTTTATTTAATTTATTGCGTATTGAGATAGTGTTCCATTCATGCTGTCGTCTTTAAATTTTATTTTTTAAGGTATTGTGATGAAAAATGTTTTAAGCAAATAATACAATTATAACAGCGTCTTCGGTGCCATTAGAGTACGGAAAACATAAAGTAAATACTAAATTAGGACTTTCAGAAATAAGTGTACGGATTGATCGAAATGATGTACAGATTGAATGATGTAGTGTCATACATAGCTTAAATAAGGTAGTTTAAGCAAAAAAAAATATTTTAAGTTGATCGAATCCTTATCAGGAGTGTTTCCTTTTTTTTAAATGAGGGAGGTTACTAAACTGCATTAATTTCACGAGATCTCTGTATTTTAGTTACTTAATTTGTTTCTGATTACTGTTAATTTTAGAATCTTAGTTGGCGTAATATCTCTTTACTTACTCTAATTTCTTTTAAAATCAATCATTTTAAAAATCTCTTTTCAAAATTGATCACATATAATAACTTGATTGTCTCCTTTTTTAACCTTTAGTCTCACTGCTCTGGATATTACGAATTAGACTAACGACGCCAACGATTTAGTAACTCATTGGTGACGGATTCAAATTTGGCAATAAACGTCGACGCCAACGAAACCAACAAATTGGTGGACGGCAGTGAAGGTTTGAACAATTTTTAAATAATGGCGGGTTTTTACCATTATTGACGGTTTAGTAACTCATTATCGAAGTCTTCAAATTTGGCCGTAATGATCGACTGTTCTAATACGTAAGTACCGTTATTCTTACTTTAAGCAATTGGATGATTATCTGTTTTGGGTAAAGTTATCATTAAAGTTCAGGTAAAGCATTTTAAAGTTGTCCACAAAAGAACAAAAATGTATCTTCAAATACTTTGAAATTCGTTATAGCAATGTGCATTCTTGTCTTGTGACTTGCATTGTTTATGTGAAACTTGGTGACAAAAATACAAGCCCATACCCAAATCGTATCAGCACCTATTTGTTTCTGAGATGGAAAATATCGCCTGTGAATGAGCTTCAGGCCGTTTTGTTGTTTTAAAGGCTATTTTTTAAAAACATTTCTGAATTCGCCACAATTAAATATGTCAGCGGAACAGCAGAAGTCAAAACATCTCAAGACTTCATGAAAGATTTTTAATGTCTGTGTCATTTTTTAATAAGACAGGTGTATTTTTATTTGAATAGTTCTTAAGTCATAAAAGTATATTGTGTATAAACTACCTTCAGATATTACTGGTGTCATTTTTCAACTAAATTTTACAAGTTTTGTAAAAGGTTATCATAGTTCGACATTTATCTTTAAATCTGATCAACATATTTTTTATCATGTCAGAACATGTTGTTGTTTTGGGGATGAGGTTTTGGGCGTCAACAAAAATCCGTAAGGGAAAAATAAAAATTTTATTATCTGCACGAGAATCTCAAAAAATCAACTTTTAATAACGCGTTGCCATTGCCTTTACAAAAGCTCTGATTTAAAAAAATAAGTTTATGATTACAGAAAATAAAACCTAAATAAATGTCATTTTGAGCACGTGATTAAGTGAAATGAAATAAATAGGAAGTGTGATATTTTTTAAACAATCAATGCGAGACAAAGTTTTTTTGGATCGTTTGCAATGCCAAAGTGACTCATTAATGAAACGATTAAAACGAATAAAAATATAATTTAACTTGTTCGAGCACGTGGTGCTTGGCCGTTCAAGAAATGATGTTCTGACATGATGCATTGAAATATTCATAGCAGATTTCATTTAAATCTTTTTTAATATATAATTCCTTTTTCTCCAAGGTTATAATTAAACAATCAGTTATTCTCTCTATTCCAAATACTTATAGAATGATTCAGCCCTATTTCCTCATTATATAACTGGTTTTATGTAATTAATAAGTTTTCTTTCTCTTTTTCAAAAACAGATGGAACAATTTGAACAAGTTTTCTTGCTATAAATAGACTTTAATAAATAAATTAGTTTAAGAAGTATTTCTGTGAATTGATATTTTTTAATTTTAATTCTTTTTTAGTTTCTGTCAATAAAAATAGTAATATAGATTAAAAATTTAGTTAATGTTTTTTTCCTCTTAGCATCATTTTTAAGAGCATAAATAAAAAAAATATTTTGTTTGACTTTTAATTTATTTTTGTCACCGATTTTATATGAGAGGCGTATTAATTATATATTATAAAGTTCTTCAAAATCAAAATCATTCACATTTTCTCTTTCAATGTTGATAATTTTTTAAAATAACCTTTTTTTTTAATTCGAAAGTACTTAAAAATGAATCGAAAAAATAGATTCATTAACAATGTTTAATTTTAAATGCATCAAACATTATGAAAATAAGCAGAATCGTTTAAAATAAGCGGCCGAAACAAAATTAAGCCTAACCTCATAAGAGAAAACAAACTGAATTCGTTACTTATCTGGTGGCGGGGAAATGAAGACTCTTGAAGAGAAAATTAATTTTTAATTAATTAATAAAAAATTAATGAATTAAGATTTGAAAAAACTGTATTAACTTCAAGTATCATCCACTACAAATTTGAAAAATAATTTCAATTTGTTTGTTGCAAACAAATTTTAAAAATAACCTTTAAATATTCTTAGTTAGATTTCATATAATTTTTTAGAATACTTCAATTTTTTTATCAGAGAGAAAATTTTGTTATATCGCATGCTTATAAAGAATGCGAGAAAAAATTGAAAATTTGTAAAAGGCAAATATACCAAAATAATTCATAAAATATCATATTATAAAATTAAAAAAACATTTTACTACTATAAATTTTATTTTTTTTAAATCTTCTAATCAATTTTGTGCTATAATTATTGCTAAATCTGCATTTATAAACGCATAAATGTGAAACGGATATTTTTCTCATATAAAATAGAAATGAATTTAATTTTATTAATATAACAGCAGCCTTTGGAGACTGGCTGACCCGTTTGGAATATTAGCTTTCCTTGTTCTTAAGCCATTTATAATAATCAAATGGGTTCATTGTAAATTTCATTTTAGTATTTGACAAGACTTAAAAACTTAAATTTAATGAATCATTCTACTATAAATTATTGTAAATGTAAATTAAAATGGGAATATACCTCAAAATAAAAACGAAACAGAAAATCTTGTTTCAGAATTGATATTCAAAGAAAGCATTTTTTAAACTTGTGATAAAATTGTTTGTCGGAATAACCGAATTATGTTAACATAATAAAAAAAACATATTTACAGTCTGCGTATTAAATTAAATTTCAAATAGCAATTAAAAGAAAAAGAAAATTGCAATGATATTATATTTATATTATTAACCTTAAACCAATATTTTTTTTATAAAAAGATGGCGTGAAAATCCTTTTGTAAGAATATATTTTCAAAATATAAAACTAAAAAAACAACATTTCTATTTAACTTTTAATTAATTTATGTTTTAATTCATGTTTAAACCTCGAAAATAGTAAATTTATCTTTTCTTCAAAAGCTCTGTATTAAATTTCATTAAAACCAAATGAAAAATAATTAGGTTGATTTGTAGAAAATAATATGCAAATTAAAAATTTTCCTTGTTCTTCTTAGATTGATTATTTAAAAAATCGCATAGCGACTTGTTGGTTGTATAAGAAGTTAATGAGGTTAATGATCATTACTAAATGGTTAATTATAATAAGTATGAAATATATACTCACTTGAACATTACCAAAACATAGTAAACTAAATATTAATGGGCCCAGTATCATTTTCAAGATCACCGCACTAACGACCTTTTTGACAGCGATTAAACTGTTACAAACAAACCTAAAAATGTATCTAGCTGCATTACAAAATGTTTCCACTGAAATTTCACACAGATCGGGAACACGAGAAAGGGGAAACTGTTGCCATTGATTATATAACCTTGTAACGTGAAATGTTTTCAATGGAAAACATTTTTTGGATATTTAAGAAATACCTTATTGAATTCCACAATTGAAAATAGAATTTGCTTTTGTGTATTCATAGTAAGGGAAAAAAGACGAAGATCATATTAAAAGTTATAAAAGTGTTTAATTATTTGAATACCAGGTAAATGAATTATTAAAATAATTCTCTTGAATTTCTAACCAGCAATCTATATAAATAAAAATGAATCGCCAAATGTGATGCTAAGTGCAAAACTCGGGAACGGCTCGACCAATTCGGCTAATTTCTTAAAAATATTTTCGTCAAGACACGGGGAAGGTTCTTATAGAGAGAAAAAACTAAAAATTGCTAGGAAAATAGTAAAAACGACACTTTTCTTACTTCCCTACCAAAAATCATCATTTGCCCACCGCCAAATGAGTAAGACTTCAATTGTTTTTCTTTCTTTTTCTTACCACGCTAATGAGTTTGGGCTTAACATGTTTCCGGCCGATTATTTCGAACGATTCTGTTAATTTTTTTATTGTTTGATGTATTCAAAATTAAACATTAGTTAATTAATCGATTTCTCAAATTCATTTTGAGGATCTTTTGAATTAAAACAAAACAAAATAAAGGGGAAAAAATTTCCAATCTGTATCGCGTTACCCCAACTGGGGTAGAAAATATATGCGTGTGCAGTGTGTTGTAATTGTTTACAACTGTGTTTTCATTTTAATTAAAAGTTTTTAAAAATATGTATATAATAAGCTCTCTAAATCTCGATCTATAAATAAAAAAGACTTCTCTTGATTTTAAAGAAATATGGACTAGAGTTGCAGTTTTGCTTTATTTCTGGTACGCACTGTAAATAAATGGTTTTTAGGTTAGTTGCGTGCTTTTCCGTGCGTACGAAGTAGAGGGCTAGTTGTTAACATTTTTGTGATAATTTGATTACGCTACTTTTTATCTTGTACTAAAAAACATCAGAAATTGCTTTCCTGATTGTCAATTTCTTAGACAGAAATGTTCACTAATTATCTAAATCTTAAAAAATTTCAAAAATGCCTTACTTTTTTGTTTTTTTAATATAACTTGCTATTCTTCTCTTGGTACATTTTATAACACACTAGAAAATATAATACACAGTATTATGTTATTGCTGGCCATAAAAACATAACCATCCATAGTGGTCTCCACAAAATTTCTAAAATACTCAAAAATAAAGGTCTTTCTTTTCCTCCGCATAAAATTTTGTGCCGTGTGTAATGCTATGAATGCCATTTATGGCACTGGTGATAAATGATAGTGGTTATAAAATATAAATCTCTGAATCAGCACTCTTGACTGGGCTTGTCGCGAGAATATGTATTATCGAAGCTTTTATCTGGCTGATTGCCAACCAAAATTTGGCATAAAACCTACTATATTCACAACATACGAAATTTCATCAGTTTAAATCGCTGCGTTTGTGGGTTCTTGTATTTACAAGCATATGAATATACAAATTGACATACAATCAGCTGTTTATCAGGTTGAAAGCTGAATCTGGTTGAAAATTTGAAAAGAATGTGGATTTTAGATGTTACACCTATGGACAATTTTTTATTTAACCCTTTATTTACCGAATTATGTTGCCATGAATTTTTCACCTTCATTTTTGCACCAGTTGCAGAATAATCTTAAAGAATCAAAAAAATCATTTTAATTCATAGAAATATCATAATTAATTTTATTATCAACTAGTTTTTACCCACAACTTTGTACGCGTGTAAATTTTGATGTGTATATTTGAGCACTAACAGTCTAATCATAATGTAAAATGTTAGCAGACTGTATGCATGAGACGTGAATTTTAAACACGAGTTGAGGTAACGAATGCAGATTAGAATTTTTTTATTTCTATTAATCTGGTTTATTTTTATTCGAAAGTACTTCTGAAGGAACCGAAACATCTATTACTTAACAATGATTAATTTTAAATGTTATCAAACACTACGAAAATAAACAGAATCGTTTGAAATAATAGGTTGTTATATCTAACCGCATTAGCGTGGGGGGATTACTTAAAACTATAAGGGTTTTTTCCCCTTTGCCGGGTCCAAATTAACAATCGCCAAAGTAATTTGAAAAAATGTGGCGGAATTCTAAATTATTTGCTAACGGGAATATACCACTGTAAGCATATATGAAAAATTCTTAGCTATCACAAATACAATTAATATTACAAAACACTCAATGGAGAAGCTTTGATATACAGTCATTTTCGCCAAAAAAATAGTTAGCCACTAAATTTTAGCGAAATGGCCGAATGTGACTAGTATTGATTGTTTTAAAAAATATCACATTTCCTATTTATTTCATTTCATATACTCACATGTTCAAAATGACATTTTTTCTACGTTTTATTTGCTGTAGTCACTAACTAATTTCTTTAAAAAATCAGAGCTTTTGTGAATGCAATGGCAACAGTTATTAAAAGCTGATTTTTTTGAGATGCTCGTGCAGATAATAAAATTTTTATTTTTTGCCTACAAATTTATATTGACATCAAAAACCTCCTCCCAAAAACAACATGTCCTGACATGATAAAAATAAAAATAAGTCTTGCTAACTTAAAGGTTGGCATGAAATTGTTGCAAAGTATATTTTTTGCCCCAAAAGTAGTCATTTGGAAACAGTTATTATGTTTTTGTTTGTTTGTAAGGAAGTGCATGGAATCCGTTCCTGTTTCTGAAACCAATGAGTACAGTAGCTCTGGTGGCGGAACCAATAGCACTAATTTCACTTTGCCATTTATGCAACACAATCCATTTGCTTCATGATTGTATTTAATTGCCTTACAATGTGGGCAAACTAAATTCATAGATCCAATAGCAAAGCATTGGTAGGAACTGTAGTCAAATGAAACATCGTAGCATTAAATATTGAAAATAGCTTGAACACGACGCATTGCACGTGATTCTAATATTCTATTCATTTCAATTTCATTTCGTTCTTCAAGTTGCTGTGCAGTCCAAATATATTGAAAATTAGCTTGGTTTGTAGCATTTCGAGTTCTGTGATCCAAGTTGCTATCCCCATGTCTTATAGAAGGCATAGTTTTAAATGCACACACACTAAACAAATAAAGACACAATTGGTTCTCAAGAGAATTGAAAATTTAAAAACAGCTAGAAAAATGTCGCTCACAGAGGAAAAAATGGTGCCCCCCCCCCCCCCCCCGTTCTTCTCTTTTCCTTTTTTCTATCCTTTTTTTCTTCATTACTTTTCTTTCTACAAACCTTTTTTCGCTTTTTTATTCTTTTTTTTTTCTTCCTTGCCCAGACTTTATTTTGAGCAGGCATAGATTAAATATCCATAGAGACTAAACACTAAGAAAATAAAAAGAATCGTTTAATATATAAATCTTTTCAAAAATAACATAAACACTTTAAGGGCTCTTCATGTCATATTTATATATAAAAAAGAATTTTTATCTTTAAGGACAATAAAAAGACAACTTTATATCATAACACAATCAATAGAAACATTTAAAAAATTAAACGCTATCAAATAATGAACAAAATGATATTCATGTCCGTTCGGAAGAATGTTTTTAATCAGTATAATCAGCTGCATAAAAGCAACTATTTTCTTTCTTTTTTAAACTTCCTGTTTTCTATAAAGGAAAATCAACTGACTTCGCGTATTTCTTTCTAAACTAATCATAATTTATTACTTTCTGCTATCTTACTCAGTTGGTGTGGGGGGGAAATGAAGATTTTTGGCGGGAAAGTAAGAAAAGTGTGATTTTAACTGTTTTCCTCGCAGTTTTTTCATTTTTTTCTCTCCATAAGAACCATCCTCGTATCTTAACGAAGACATTTTTAAAAAAATTAGCCGAATCGTCTCTAGTTTTGCGTTTAGCAACTCATTTCGCGATCCATTTTTATTTATATAAATTAAATATTTTTAATTTTTACTTTTAACTTGTATTAAGTTCTTGCTATTTGGGTTCCATTCATTCTCCGTGTTCTTTAGAATACCATCGGCAAAAATAGTCATATTACGAAGACATAAGCCAGATTGAAATGGTACTTTTAAGTATCGTCAGTGAATAAAGGGTTAAACAACTTTTTACTTTTTGAGTTCATTTGATGAAAGTTTTGTTTTTTGAGTTTACTTTTGCTTGAGCAGACAGACAGATTGTTTCTGAATCGTTTTCCTTCAAATATGGATAACAATCTACAAATTTGCTCTTAAGCTCATATACTAAGCGTTGCCCGTCCAACGCAAAGCGTTTTTAAATTTCATGCTCATACGTAGAAGAATAGACAGGCATGATATCAAAACTGTGTTTTTCAAAGGCTAGGAAATTTGTAAAGTTGAGATTCGCTGAAATCTCGAGTTTGAATGTTTTCGCAATTACTATACTTCCTATGTATGAAACTGAAAAACTATGCGATATATAAGGAAATAAATTAAAGTAAAATCAAATTTTATTATTTAGTTAAAATTTTATTCAATTCAAAATCGAAATATATGAAGAAATCCGTCTGACATCAATAAGATAAATCGAATGAATGAATCGTTCAACTAAATCACTTGAACTCATATAGAAAGATTGAGAGAATTATACATTCATAAATAAATAATATTTTGTTTTAATTCAAATTACCAAAGTTCCGAAGTTTTTAAATACGCAGAAATTAATTCACAGATGCCGAGTAAAAGTAGGATTTTCCGACAGTTTGTAATCCCTTATAAATTTCATTTTAATGGTTTAGAAAATTAATAAAATAAAATTACATTTCTGCAACAACAAATTTAGTTTGTAATTTTGCGTTGCTAATTAAAGTTGCTGCCAATATCTAAAAAGTCATTTATTTAAATGTAAATTAAATTAAATATGCGATATGTCCTCAAAAAATGGTGTTTCAATAATAGTGATAATCTTTTTCTCTTATTTTGTCCAGATTCCTTAATTGTTTTCTGTTTATATTGATTTTAGTTGTTGATTTTAGATATTCTTTCATTTTGCCAAGGATATGACCATCAAAATATTTCTTACATGTTTACTTTGAACGCCAAAAATAATGAATACTCTTTGAATATTTAATAAGATATATTAACTTTAATAATAATTATCGATCACGAAATTTTTAGAAAGATTAACAAAAAAGAATAATTAAAAGTTATTGTCGAATAAAATTAGAAACTCAACAGATTTCAATTAAAATGATCTTACTATAAAAATAAATCAAATTTAGAATTCTAATTCATTCAATATGTTCTTTTCGATCTGTCATAGAATCATGCTGCAGTTCGACCTTGGTTTTGTTCTCCTATGCAAATTTTAACACGGATTTAAAAGTTCTATGCATTAGATTTATTTTCATATTATTTTTCGTTTTTTCAACTCTCCCCATACAAATGTGAGCTATTGGTCTTTCTCTTCAAAAAATATTTTTTAAATTTATTTTTAATTTATTTGTAAACACTTTTTTTATCACAAATTACAAAAAAGAAAATATTTTGCAATCATAACCTTCTGGCAATCATAAAATGCAAATTCAATCATGTAAAAATATATTTATGATACAAATATGCATATTAAATATATCATTCAATAGCAAATGATGGCATTTGTTACCAAGCCTCACAAAAGCAATTTTCGACTTTCAATATATTAAAGACGTATTATAAAAAAATATTTTTAAGTCAATTCCTACTTAAGTCAACAAAGATAAATTTTATTTTAATTACCTTTTAGTAAATAATTACAATTAATATAAATAATTTATCCAAAAATTTATTGATTTTCGCAAGAATTGAACTCGCATTCTTCACCTTCACGCGAAAAATACAGAAATCTTCACATTTTAACGATTGAGCTACTCCCTGTTGCTTTCAATATTCATAACAAATTTCTAAAACTTTATTTAAAGTATTAAAAATTAAATTTGATTAATGAATTTTTATTTTTAAAAACTGTATTAATATCAAGTGTCATCCACTTCAAGTTTAAAAATATATATTTGAACTTGAGTGGATGAATAAAAAATAATTTATTACTGATTGAAAATTCGAACAAAATATATATAAATACATATAGGAAGCATGTGAACTAATAGTAAGTATTAAATAACTGTTTTTATAAAATAAACAATTTTTTTATCAAATACAAATTTATAATTATATTTAATACGATTTTTTTTCTTTAAAAAAGGTTTATAAATTTATTAAATATTATCAAATAACCATTATTAATGCACAAGAAATTTGAAACGTGTATGCTTCTAATTATTAACTCTTCGAATTATTAGGAGCCTATGTTTCGGAGTTTTGTGTCAGTTTTCTATCTTCTGATTTCTTAAAAAAAATATTTTATTTATTTGTTTCTTTTTATTTTATTTGGCAGTGCCACTTGATACTTTTTTTTTCAAAATATGGTCCATGTTATAATACAGGAGCAAGATTTTTTTCCATATATAAATTTTTTTTCTAGCTAACAACAGGTGTATATGCTAGATAAATTTAAAAGGACATATACACGGCTCTTCCAGCCAAAAGTTAAACCAAGAATACTTTCTCAAATATAAAATTTTCTTTAGAGAAAGTATATAAAATCTGTTAGTCAAACTTCTATAAATCGGCAATATAAGCAAGAAGCCGCGAAGTTCAAACTTTTCCTTTCTGAAAATGCGTTTTTCCAAGTACAAACGTCACTTTCTATTTGGATGGTTCGACGTTTAAAAGAAAAATCTTTTAGCAAAGCAAATACATTTCCTTCTTCTTTCTACGCCTAGATCGATTGCAGCATCTTCTCACCACTTTTTATCCCCTCAGTCTCATTTTAAGTGCTGTCGATAAAATAAAAGGGCGCAGCGACTGCGAAAAGTCGAAAAACACAGGGAGGATCTCAAGTCCCGATTTGAGACACTGCTAGCTCGAATCTTTTTTCTTCTCTTCCGCCCCAGGGCAGACAGAAATGCTCATCTCCAGCAGAAAACTGCAGTTTACGGAAAAGTAAACTTTAAATCCAGCTGTCGATGCTTTGAAAAGCGCCCACCAACTATCGGTTTTTATTTTTATTTTGAAAGGAAGAAAATATATGAGCAGAAGAGCATTGGGTCATTTAATTGACTGGAAAATAACTCTATCTAACCCAAAATGTAAAATAAAAATATTCTGAAATACTTATTAAGTAAGTTGGGGGTATTTTTTGAAGTATTGCTTCAAATTGAAAAATCCTGTCGCCTTAGGTACCTATCGTGGTATTTCAATTAAATATTCATCTCTAAATTGAATATGAATACTTTAAAAAGTTTTCTGACATTTTGTTTAGGTGTAATCTAATATCTTTTATCTTAATCTTATCCATCGTGAAAAGGAATTTCTTTGGAAATTATTCGCTTGAATGTTACACTGCTTCAAGGTCATCTTGAATGAACGATACTCATCCACTTTTCTTCCCCACTTCACCCAAGTATATATTTCTTAAATCTAATGACCCTCAAAAAATCAAAGGTTAAAAAATAATACACATGTCGCACGTGCGCATTGCAATAATTTCCATTCCACCTTCTGTCTCGAATCATTACATGGGCGAAGCTAAAGAGGGGGTTTCCCCATTTCTTTTTTAGACAGGTTTTTTTTTTTCAATTTTTTTTCCGTATTCCAAATTATGATACCGACATACTTCCCCACCCCACAAAAAGAATACTGATTTTGGAGGATTATTACATAAGCAAACAATAATATACAATAAAAGATTAGAATGCAATCTGCTATGCATATATCAATGTGTCATGTCTGAGCATCATTTCTTGAACGGCCAAGCACCCCGTGCTAGTGCGAGTTAAATTATATTTTTATTCATTTTAATTATTTCATTGAAGGAGTCACTTTGGTATTGCAAACGATCAAAAAAATTTATCTCGCAATGATTGTTCAAAAAAAATATCGAATTTCCCATTCATTTCATTTTATGAAATCACGTGCTCAAAATGACATTTTTCTAGGTTTTATTTACTAAAGTTATTATTTTATTGTTTTTTAATCACAGCTTTTATAAACGAGAGGGCAACGCGTTATTAAAAGCTGATTTTTTGAGAGACTCGTGCAGATAATAAAATTTTTATTTTTCACCTACGGATTTTTGTTGATGCCAAACACCTCATCCCAAAAACATCATCATGTTTTGACATGATAATAATAATATACAATTAAATTTTATAACTCAAATTCTACAACGTAAATGTCGGAATTGTTGATTATTTTGTTCAGGTGCTAACTATGAAACATACTGATAAAAAATGTATGATGAAAAGACATATCAATCGACTTTGGGAAACATTCTTTTCAAATACAGATGTCTAAGAGGAGCAAATGTTGAACTACATGTATTTGATATCTCTATAAATGCCATCATCATAGTGAGATTCTAAGGGCCAGTAAGTAGTTTATTTCTCTTAACTATCTTTATATTGACACGCAGGTGGTTGCAATCAAGTGGAGTTATTCCACCAGAATGGTAACAGCATTCTTTATTTTTACAAAATACCTCAGTGCATAATATGAAACATATCATTTTTAAGTTAAATAAACATCTAGATATTTCTTTATCAAACGATGATTATCAGTTGCTAAGTCATTGTAATAATGATGATAGATAGAGTATTATTAATAAAAACCATCGTTTTAATGTAAGAAAAAATTTCACTTTATTTTATTGATTAAAATTGACTTATACTAATGCTTTTAAATTTTCATACATTTTTCTATTTTGTTTTACAGTGAGAATTACTATCTTGCCCTTTACATAAATCAATATTGATTGATGAATATCAGGAACGTAAACTACTCCTTTTGAAAATTTTCTAGAAAGAAACTGAAAAAAAATTATATTTATATTTAAAATATTATTAACACAGAAAAAATGCCAAATTTTATATGGTTTTAAGTCATAAATTATATATATATATATATATATATATATATATATATAATATGTACAGTTGGAAGAAAATGAAGGTATATAGTGTAAAATAAACAGAATGGTAGAAGTCTTCTGTGATGTACCAGTTATATACATATATATTGAGTTGGGCAAAAGGAAATCCATTATTATTTTGCAGCCATATACCGAGAAAATAATGGATTTCTTTTTCCATTATTTTCAAAAATTCCATATGGAAAGAAATGGAAAATAATAGGAAGGAAATAATGGAAAGAAATCCTTTATTTTCTCGGTAGATGGCTATAAGATAATAATGGATTTCTTTTTCCCTAATCTAATATATCATAAACTGGAAGTTAACACATTTTACTGAAGAAGCCATTAATCCCAAATTAAGTTAAATAAAATATTTAATTTAAAATTTTAGAGACTATTAATCCTAGTGAACCAGCCGGTCCCCAAAGGCTACTAGTTGTTAATATAGAAGATATATATTTCTATATCAAATGATAACATTTTTTTAATTTGAATAAAGCTTATGAGAATTTTCCATTCAGATTCAGTACGTTTTTTCTCTGTCCGTCATATTCACAAAAAAATATCAGAAGTCAAGTTTGTCTCTGACAATTTGGGAAGGTTGGGGACATCAGTAAATGGTTAAAACTGCAACATTTCTATTTCTAATGGCAGCTATGCTATTTTCGCTCGAAATCTTCTGGCTATTCTCTTTCCAAAGTATCCAATTTAATTAATGTTCTCGGGAATCTTTTAAAATTGGAATGCATGACAATGACTCATTGTCAAAACTGCTTTAAATATGTCATGCCATTTCGAGAATGGAATAAATTATAAAACTCTCGATGCGTGGAATACCATCACTGAAACAGAAGCGTCGCTGGCTATTTATGCGTTGGTAACTATGAAATATTCCAAATCGTGGATATGTGCCAAGTTTTGAATCGAGTTCCCGTCGATTCAAGGGATTGGTGGATGGGCGACACGTGATATTATCTACCAAGGGTGCTCTGGAAAGAGTTCTGACATTCGATAGCGATGAGTGCTACGTTTTAAACCGTTCGAAAATGGAATGGGACACAATTGCAACATTTTCAATTCGAGAGATAAATAGTTACGACACACTCATTGAAATCTATAGTTTTCCAACTTGCGTCGAATTGCGTGGTAATTTCGAGGCACAGCTTCAATATCGGCTGTGATTTTATAGGAATCGTTTGCATTTATCTCATTGCTTTAATTTTATAAAGATAAAGCTAATTCTGTTGTTAAACCAGCAATGAATGTTTATTTAGTGTTTAATGCTTTCTAATTTTAACTATAATTTCAGTATTACATTACATTAAAATATTAAATGCAATTGTAAATACAGAATAAGTTAATTGAACATAGCATTTTTAATTCGAACTCGTTGTTAATTTGTTTGTTTATTTTTTCGTATCTCAAATTTCCCTTTAATATGACATTAAAAGTTCGTTCATAAATTTCACTTATTTTGTCTTACTCCAAACTAAAATTACTTTTTTTCTTGTTAAATTAATTTTTTATCTCAAAAGTATAATTTTTAAAGCTAATGTTTAACAATAAAGTTAATGTTTATGTTTAACAATCACAAAAGTATAATTTTCATTCTAGAATTTTACTGCTATATAATATATTCAAAAAACAAATTAAAAAATTTCAAATTTTTTTATGAATGTTGTTTTTGTTGTTGTTACTAATGGCACTTGTCATGGACAAGCCCACTTACGGCCGTCAGCGATTTTAAGCCAAATGAGAGTCTCTTGTTTTGTAGTTGCACCAAAAGTACGACTTTGCTGCATACTCGGCACATTCTCTTGCACAGTTCCTTTTTACAGGAGGGCACATTCATGCACCTCACACATAGTACACAGAAGAACAACCATGCCCTGACCAGGACTCGAATTCGGGACACCCAGCTCAAGGGGAAGACGCGCTATCTCTGAGCCAGGAAGATGGGTTTTTTTATGAATAATGTTGTCAATTTTAAAATTACAGTACACAATAACTGTATAAATATATTATTATATAATTGTATTAATTTTTTAATTATAAAGAAATATTATATTTCTACTTTATTATCATCATATTACAACATTATAATTAAAATAACTTAATTTTTATTCATTAACTATATTTTATGACTACAACTTTCAAAACTTAACAGTATTTTTCAGTATAAAAATTTTTATTTTTTTTCGCAGTACTTATTTCAAAATCCAGTTTCCATTCATTCAAATTTTCGGATAAATAGAATATTTACATAGATATTAGAGTCAATTTTTACATAGAATAGAAACTTTACCTTCCATTTTGAATTAGCCCAATTTCATTAAAATATGTATAATTAAATGTTTTTGTATAAATATCTAAGAAAACCAGGCTGGCAATTTTTGATAATTTTTGTAAAAAATGATTTTCGTCCCTCGAATTTTGAATAATCTATCCAATTCAGAGATGTAACAAATAAAATTAGCAGAAAGGTCTCCCTGAAACTTTCTCGTGTATCTTCTAGAAACCGCACTTTATTAACCTTATGCCATTGTCAAACGATAGCTAAAAAAGAGCCAATTACCTTCCAAGATTTGGCGATTAATTGCTGGAATATGGCACTTCCACAAACCCTGGAATAGCGAATGAGCCTTTCGGACTATTATTTTGTTGATTGAAATCAAAATTCGACACAAATTACAATTGTAATCACAAAATCACACCAAATTGCATATATTTAATTCATTGTGTTTTTCAGCTATCGTGCTAGCCTGCATGCAAAAGTACCGACCCACAGACATTCAACGGCTGCCTTGATTAGTTACAAATTTGGAATATAACTTATGCTTTACATATTAAATCTGGTCCGGGATAGAATGTTTGATAGGGCGTTGGACACGTATTCCTTAGGTTGCGAGTTCGAACCTCACCGGCCGAAGATATCCCGAGTGTATGGCGGCTGAGGCTAGTTGAATCTGTCGTGGTCACAAAGACCTCCATGTAGAGAGTAATACCACTGAGGGTACTGGGTCAGAGGGGATCGTTCTCTGTTCCAGATCTACGACGATTACGTAAATTACGATCTGTGGATGAATGAATGGAAATGCATGAATGAAGTCCGTCCCTTAAAAAGGATTGTGACGTGTATGTAGCTAAGTCATATTCTTGGCCCTAGTTACCGCTACTGAAAAACGAGAGACGATCAATCGATTTAAATCGCTGACATGTCAGGGGCTTATAAAAGTGCCATAAGTAACAACAATAACATATTAAATCTATGTTAAATTATAATTGGCCATCCGGACAGACAGACTTCCTCTGAAAGGATTTTGTTCAAAATTTAACAGAAGTCTATAAATGTAGTGTAAAGATCTGAAATCAAATTTCATCCCTTTTAATCTAAGATTTTGAAGTTATCATTCACATTAGACAGTGACAGATATATTACAGAAGTTGGGTTTTTCGAGCGGGTCTGAAAGTAGAAAATCTTTAAAATTTACAATACTTCGCATAACTAAAAGTGTGAATTGCACTGCATTTTATAATATATGTAATATATGTTTAGCTAGTCTGAAATTTATCTAATGCAAAACCATTTCTAAATTACATTTAAGACATCAAAAAACTTCATTTGTTCTAAATATTCAGCTTTTAGAATATAGTATATAATAAATCCTCTTCAATGTGCATATTAGCTGGTAATCAGCCTCTTACTTCAACGGCTTTCTCACAAATGATGATATTTTATCAAGGGAATATCCTCCTTTCAAGTTCAAGGTGTCGCCATGCGTATTGTAAATTTTGTAACAGAATCGACACAAATCGCAGACATCGATTAAAATTAGCATAAGCACCATACGGTATCTAAAGTCAATCTACCGTGGTTCAGTCAAGACAGTTGTAAACCTTTACATATGTATCTAGATCAAAACTTAATACTGCAGTTAAACAATTTCCCCATATAAAAAGCTGAAAATCTTATTTTTTTAAAAAGTAAATTCTGTCTTGAAAGAAGAAAATAAAACGCCTCTTGTTTTGTCTTTGCTTTTTCTCGCAGCAAGTGGTTTAAGATCTCGTCTTACCTTGCTTCCTGAAATAAATGGTCGCTCGACCACCCCGTATGAAATCAAATCCCCCGGTTTTATCGAAGAGTTATTGGTGGGAACGTTAATTTATCACTCCTCCGATCAATCTTGATTCAAGCGATTCATCTTTCGCCAGTAAGGAGAGGAGTTTACCGATTTTATCGGGATACCTGAATGTATCCGAATAGATTGTGTAGAGCTATTAATTCCGATCGTTCGGATACAAGAGATATTGGACTGTATTTCCAATATTCTAATCATTTGATTTTAAACATATGTTGATTCTATAAAACATTTTGATTGGAATATATCGATGAAATTAATTTTATCATAATAGCTATATAATCATAATCAATCTACTATAGATATTAGCTTGAAAATTTTTCTATGTTGTCATCATAAAAAAATTTTGAAACAATGACTTTTCTATTGATCTTCTAGATAGAATGATTTATCATTAAACATCATATGTATATATAAATATATTTTATTTTTCCTGTTATTTCATGCTTAATAGAATATATTTAGTAATTCATAATCATATTATCTTCACAATTATTTGTTGCCAATCGGGCTTTTATTAAATGAGACCCAACGATTAATAATATGACGCAACCAATTTTCCCCAATTTCATCTAATAACCATTGTTAAAGTATTACCATCATTTAAAATTAAATCAAATCAAATTTTATGTGCTAGCAGCCATTTACTCATAAGTTATATTTTTAAAAAACAATTTTCAGGAATACTTCTCTATGAAACAAAATAAATAAACTTGCATAAATGTTTTCTTATCAAAAACTTTCCCTCGTGAAGTACTATTATTAAAATTACATATTTAAGAATAGATATTTATATTTTAGTTTGAATGCCGTGTAATCCCTATTATAAAAGGTAAGCAGTTCGAGATTTAACTCATTATTATTATATCAGAACATGATATTTTTGGGGGAATGAGGTTTTCTGATGTCAACAAAAATCCATAGGCGAAAAATACACATTTTATTCTATAGGCGAAAAATAAAAATTTTATTATCTTCACAAGCATCTCAAAAAATCAGCTTTTAATAACACGTTACCATTGCATTTACAAAATATCTGATAAAAAAATAAGTTAATGACTACAGCAAATAAAAACTAGAAAATTGTCATTTGAGCAAGTGATTATATGAAATAAAATAAATAGGAAATTGGATATTTTTCAAACAATAAATGCGAGACAAAGTTTTATTCAATTTTTTTGTAATACTAAAGTTACTCGTTCCTTGAAACAATTAAAATGAATAAATTATAATTTAACTTGCCCGAATACGTGGTGCTTGGCCGTTCAAGAAATTTTGTTCTGACATGATACATTGAAATATGCATAGAGGTTTTCATTTTAATCTTTTATTTTTTTCTTGGCCGCACAAAAGATTTAAAAATATTTGCATTAATTAATCATAATACAGTTATTGTGTTACACGCGATTGTACAAAATAAAAACATTGTTATAACATGGTTTCATCAAAACAAATTTTGAGCATTTGTTAAAATTAAAGGAGAACTGCTCTTAAATAAAATTAATAATACTAAAAATGTTAATTTTAGATTTTTTTAATAGAGGTAAAATTTGTTAATGTGTGATAATATGCTTATAAATTATTCGGGAAAAGAATAAAAATTTTCATTTGTTTTTTATTAAAAATCCGATTAAAATTTTGGAAAATGTTTAACTATCCTCATCTTAAAATTATACCCAATAATTAATACGAACTAAATTGGTTACCTTCGGCAATTTGTTTTATACTCTAATTAGCCCTATCGGTGTTATATGAGAATGAAATACGAATTCTTAGTAGAAGTCCAATTTTTCAACACCCATGTGTTTAACTGGAATATCGAATTCCATCTATATCACAAGGTTCCATCACAGTTTGCAGGACTGTCTAGTTCTCTTTTACAAGAATGGTATTAAGTTCTTGCAAAAATATTCCAAAAATTAGTTTATAACCTTCTTAATACAACCATTGCCTCATTCAGATAAAAAGGTTGACCTTCTTCAAATTCATAACTGACAAATTTGCTGAATAATCAAAGCATGAAGACAACCTGCTACCATTCAGTGTACACCAAATTATACAGTATTATTATTCTAACATTTATTTTCATAATGTAATAAATTTTACTGTTACATGTGATACCTAATTTACCCCCACCCCAAATTTAACTCTTATACTTAATTTGTAAACTTGCAGGAAT
>JAOUZG010029773.1:119698-131278 GCA_026289955.1 Argiope argentata | reverse complement strand
TATTGCTTCTCGTTAAGAATACTTGATTTTAAGCTGGCTGCAATGCAATATGTTTCAGAGTTCTAATGTTATCCCATTGGAAATTTTCTATTGATTTATATGCCGTATTTTGTAAATCTGATAGGCAAAAATTAGCATTTAGCACATTCGCAAATAAAACATTATTTGCTGCAAATGTTTACGTATTTCCTTACACTCTTTTTTCTATCACTTCGTTCTTTTATTCTTATTTCTTATATTTATTTGGAATTTTAATTTATTGATACTTGAATGTGTTATCGGATATTATTTAAGTTCTGTATTAATTGATTGAAAACTTTGCATGTTATAAGCAAAAGCCTGAGAAAACATTTTAATTTTTTTTAAAACTCAATATTGTTTTCAATTTTTTGAACTATTATTACAAAAATACATTTAAATATTGAGCTCGATTAAGTTACTTTATATATTTGGGTTTGTAGTTCTGAAAGGTAAAGAAAATCAACATTTAGCGTAATAGCCATCAAAAATTATTTACTATAAATATTCACGTGCTGTTATATTCAAAATACGTATTTCTTTCGGATTTTAATTTATTACTATTTGAATGTACTCTCACGTTTTATAATGTTTTATATTATTTGCTTGAAAATGTAGTGTTTTTATAAGCAGAAACGCAAGGCAAATTTTTATATTTTTTTAATATTTTTTTAGTTTTTTGAATTATTATAATAAAATTTTACATAAATATTGAGCCCAACTAACAAAGCCATTGATAAAAGACCTGGAAGAATCTTTTTTTGAAATAGGATGAGGCAAAACTTTGTTCCTAACAATTTCTTATCAATTCCTTAAATACCTTCGTAATCGAAACTTCATTAAAAAGTGTTAAATTCAGATAGTCAAAGTTTAGTTGCTTTCATATTGCCTTTCTGGAGGAATTCGAAAAAAAAAATTGTTTCTCGAAATAATTTTGAAAGCATAGTATACTTGTAAATAAAAAATAATGATCCTTATTGCTGAACTCATTGTTTCAATTTCAACTGTTTTCTTCAGTATTCGGAGATGCTGACTTTTCGACGATTCTATCACATTAAGGGGAGATACGCTGCAGGATCAGAACATTTCTGGAAGTCTTCGTCCTTCTCTGATCTTGATTTTCGTCCAATTAGATAAATTTTTTTGTATGTTAGATGTTCATGTGATTATCGTATCTTTCCTAATCGTATTACTTTAATTCAATTCTTGTGTAATTTATTTTATTGTTAAATGAATTCATTTTATTGTAAACACCTCTCATCCCTGTTTTGACGAATTAAATCTATCCTAACACATCAAAAAAGTACAGAGGGTTTTAGAATCCGTATCCAAACAATAGTTCTTAGGAATTAAAAATCTTAAATAAACTTTATACTTTAAAAAAATTGTTAGAATGACTGATTGGGTAGTCAGATGAAATGAAGAATAATGTAAAATAGTTCCAAAATGGAATACATTTTTACTAGCCTTCACTTATTTGACTAGCTTAGTGACAGTCAAATAATTTCTACAAAGGAAAAGAACAGAGAACAAAATTCTCTCATTGGAAAAAAAAAGATAGTAAACGAAAAGTCAATTTTCGGAAAGCTTAAATCAACAAAGTAGCTGAGGTATTTTTGTTGCCAATACTTCTTTTATTTTGAGGGGAAAAAAGGTTTAAATGAAACAAATGAAAAAATCAGAAGAAAATACAGAGACCGACAAAAGAGAAAAGTGTCGTTTTTATAGTTCAAAAATAATAAACCTCAATTGTTTTTCCATACGAATTTTTCTTCATTCGATTCCATTTTTCTAGTTTCTCCGTTCAGACTGTTTGCACACGATCATCCAATTTTTAAACTTAAAATCAACTATTCATAAATATTTTCAACCGCATAAAAACATTTTCTCTTTTTCCTACGGCATGGAATAACTTTTGTCTTTTCGAAGTTCAAAATCTGTTAAAAGCTTTTCGGTAGAAAGAGTTAAAGTAAATAAGTTGAAAAGCTCCAAAGATGAAATAATCGTCTGAAAGGGAAACGTGATCAAATTTTTTACACGGCACGTGGTAGATTTAAAAGTGACTGTATTCGTTATTTATTTATTTATATATGCTTAGAGTAGATCTGCATAATTTAAACAACTCCAGCTTGCATAGATTAAATAGCAATACAATTGTGGAAATGTTATAAAAAAATATTTCGAAAATTTTGTATTATTCGAAGAAAATTTCATTTTTGGCTCAAACCGAGGCTTTTTCATTTTTTTTAACTTTCAACTGTAGCTAAATAATAAATTTTTATTTCAAAATATATTCTCATTTTTGCCGATAAATTCGTAGAGTTTATCTAAGTATTCTGTTTTTCGGCTCATCATTATTCTTTCAGTATAGCAATAACCGACATTCTCCTATTCGTATCATCATATTTCATTTATTATGCATTCCATGGTGGAAGCAAATCACTCTCATAAATCATGCAGCGTTTATCAGATAGAGGAGGCTTCAGATTTCTTCCACGAAAACAAAACAAATGTATTGTAAATGTAAAAACAACAAGTAATATAAATATATATATATTAAGTCACTTCCAGCTAGGTCAACAAAAAATATTATTTTAGTTACTTTTTATTAAATAATAACAATTAATATAAATGATTGATCAAAAATTATACCTGGCCAAAACAAATTCAAGATTATATCCGTTGAAAATAAATCAGGGCATACTCAATTGGTGTTGAATTTTCAATGCCAATTGAGGATTCAACGTCAACTCAAATGCGAGAATTTTCTACTCCAGTTGGGATAACGCAATACAGATTAGAAATCTTTTGTTTTCATTATTATGTTTTATTTTAATTCGAAAGTACTTCGAAATAAATCCGAAAAATCGATTAGTTAATAATGGTTAATTTTAAATGCATCAAACATTAAGAAAATAAACAGAATCGATTGAAATAATCGGCCGATAACATTTTCAGCCTAACCTCATTAGTGTAAGGAAAAACAAACTGAATTCGTTATTTATTTGGTGGTGGGAAAATGAAAAATTTTGGCTTGAAAGTTAGTTTTTAATTAATAAATAAAAAATTAATGAAATAATATTTAAAAAAAAACTGTATTAATGTCAAATGTCATCCACTACAAGGTTAAAAGTTTAACTTAGTCCTTTGATATTTCCTTGAGAATTTAATGTCATACGTCATTAAACCTATTAAGAATCATTTATTACTTTAAAAAATAAGAGAGTCTGTTTTTTATGAATTGTTGCAGCTCGAAATTTTTACTTGTTACTGTAAAATATGTTTGAGGTGGAGTGTAATGTCATTCTTCAAATTTCAGCAACACAACATTTTGATCTGTCATGTTTGCAGACGTATGCATAGATTGTCCGATGCAAGCAAGTTTTCAAACGTCAGACTTATAGTTTTAAAACTTCAAAACACAACAAAATGAAAAAGTATTTTTTTTACATTTGAATATTCCATTTAAACTACGAAAATGTTGTGAGTAAGTATACTTATATCCATCACAAGTTGCTATTAAAAAATAGAAGAACGTCTTCATTTTCGGCAATGAGAGATACAGTATTAAATTTATCGTTAAAAGAAAAGAAAAATCTAAATATGATCAATTCTTTTTTGCGTACAAAAATCCTTCAACAGGATCAAAATTTTCACCTTTTGGTCCTAAAGTTAATACGATTTATTTAATAACAACTTTGGATAAAATATAATACTTCAGATAAAATTATGATAATACAATAATACTTCAGATAAAATTATGAACAGAATTTCAATATTGATTTCTACAACAATATTTATGATTTCTATCTATTGTCTGATGTTTGATAGCAATTAAAATAAAATAAAAAATTAGAAACTTTGGTATTTACGTATTAAACCGTCGATATTTATCGCCAAATTTAAAGGCGTCGCCAATGAGTTGCTAAACTGCCAATAATATCAAAAACCCGTCATTATTTTACAAATTTTTCAAGCCTTAACTGTCGTCCACCATTTTGTTAGTTTCGTTGGCGTCGACGGTTTATTGCTAAATTTGAATCCATTGCCAATGAATTCCTAAACCGTTGGCGTCGACGGTCTAATACGCAAGTACGGAAACTTTCCCCTTAAATTAACACTAAATTATAAGATGGACTTAATAATGAGAGTTATGATTGGAAGAAGTTACTTAAGAATTTGGAATGCTGCCATTTAAATTAACTTTCACTCAGAATTAAATCAGGCGTCTATTAAGTAAACATTTTATTTTGATGTAAACGGAAAAAGAAACTTAAAAGGTAAATATTAAATACTGAACTTAATAACAAATCTTCAAATATACTTAGACGGGAATTCATTTTCAATTGAAGTTACTAATGTTAATATTTTTTTCTGAAAGTCTGTTCTTTTATCTTTCGAAAACTGTTTTTATTCTATGTCTACGATAATTAGAAAGGAAATTAAAAACATTTTATTAAAGAAAACAATTGGAATTGTAAACATTACTCTAAATAGGCGTTTTACATTATTTAAAAATAATTGTCTTTTCATATTTCATTTATTTTACCCTGCACTAAACATTATTTTGGAATATTTTCAGTATTAATTTTTTAATGTTATTTTTACAAATTAAGATAATCCTAAAACTTCCGAAACTCTTCGTCCCATAATCATTAAATTAATATTGAATTTGCAGCAGCAGCAGACTCCCCACATCTTTCTCTCATAATTTCTAGTAAAAGTTTTATTCCCTTCTTCCTACATAAAATTGTGGACTTTTGCCAAGATCGTGATTGTCAGGAGGCTCCGATTTTTATTTTCTGACATAACAGTTGTATGCTTCGTAGTATTGCATAGAACGTAAATATTATATAAAAACTCAATATCAGTGATGACAATTATTTGCGAAATATCAATCATCGTTCCATATTCGAAACCTGTCTGTAATACAGAAGCTAAAATAGCTTGTTGAATTTTGTCTATCTAGTTCTTTATATTTTGTGATAAACCTTATTGATTCCAAGCACAGATTTTGGAAAAGATTTCAGTTAATGCTTTTTACTTCCTCCATACTAGGTGTATATATGTGTTTTAGTTATATTAACGTCCCGTTGTAAAGCAACACTAAGGATATTTTGGGTTGGACTTAGAAATTTTGAGCCGTGGTCAGATGAAGATGACGACACCTGAGCTGCGCCGACTCTCCTCACCACACTAGTGGGAGGACATTTGGCCTGACAGATTTAACTTGCAACAAACCTCTTTACACGACGGGGCCTCGGAGAAATCGGGTTTCGAACCCGAAGCCCAATAGCTCTCGAGCCGAGACCAGGACCCTTTGGCCCCCTCGAAGCTATAGATAAAGTTATATAAGGAATTATGACATCCATAAATATATTAGACTCGCAGCATTGGAAGAATTCAGCAAAAAAAGCTTTAAATTAGATTCTTCGGAAAACTCGATAAAAGTGACAAAATCGCCATCAAAGAAATAGAAACCTACGAAAGCCAAGGGAGCTCGTCCTTGCTTTCATGTTTTGAAGTTTTGATTATAATTTTAACCGATGATTTGATTCTGTACTGCTTAAATTGAAAAAAAAAACTAATATGGAATGAGTACGCTATATTTATTTTCTTTATCTTTATTTTTTCCCTAAACATAAATTATAATTAGAATACTTTTCTATGAAAAACTTTCACTTAACCAAACGCATCTTTTTACTAAATAATATTAATGTCATGTTAATATTCATATTATCTTTTCAGTCTGGAAGTTAAAAGTCTTGGATTCAAGAACTCCCTGAAACATCCTCTAATCGATAGATTTCTCTAAATTCGCTAAACACTTTTTTGGCGTTATACCTGCCTGGCTGCAGCAATGATAATTCAAATAGATTTCCATCAAAATTTGAGCAAAATCTATTCAGATGAAGTCTGTCTGTCCAACTGTTTAGTGTAAGTGAACTCCATAATTAAAAATGAAGATAGATAAATAAAATTCATTTCACAGATTTAACAATTATATTGCAAGCATACGTCACATTTTAAACTAAATCCAATTAAAGTTGACAGTCTGTCGGTCTGTGCTTTCAGAAGCATGTAAAAGCGATAATTCAAAATTGAAGAACTTAAATATATCACATTTTGTTTATGATTTTATAACTACTATTGTCGTTCAGTGTCAAATTTTGATTACGATCAGTTTTGGAAAAAACCTATCTAAAACACAAATTTGATTTTTGGGTACTTGCGTATAAGACCGTCGATGTGTCAAAGGTCGCCGACCAGACCATCGGTGGGCCAACGATCACCAAACAAGCCAATTTACTTAGGTGGCCAAAACTCTTTCATATATTACACCGTCATTGTTTGTCCGTTTATACGTGATGGTCTCATGTCTCATTATATGGTCTCATGTCCATTCAAACATGTATTTTTCGATGAAATAATTCTATAATTTTGGAAATAAGTCACTGCATCTTTTTCGTTGGCAGACAAATCCCAAATTTTAATCATTTTAACGAGTCAAAAAATCAGGACAGAAAAAGCCCTTAATGATCTTCTACCAAACCAACAAAATGATGGATGATAGTTAAGGTTTGCATAATTTTTTAAATATTGGCGGTTGTTTGCCATTATTGGCGGTTTAGCAACTCATTGGTGAACGCCTTCAAATCTGGCAATAGATAGCGACGGCTTAATACGTAAGTTCCAATTTTTGGATATTATTAAATGAACGCGAGCTATTAATCGCCAAAAATTTCTCCAAAGATTACACGAATAATTCGATAGAAATATTAAATTCACACTAAAAATTAATATTTCTTAAATATTGTGCGTTACTGTCATATAAAGCGTACACTATATTTATTAGAGAATATATGTCTTAACTTATCAGAAAATATTTTTGAAAGTTTTGTAAGACCACTCCCGCTGCGTGGAAAGAAAAATCGCAATTCAATAAAAAATTTAATAAAATTTTGTTTATTAGTTACTTGCAGAGAAGGGTAAGTTACATTATGAAGAAAAAAGAATTTTTCTTCAACAATTCCCAACTTTAGCAAATATTTGTTTTCTTTTTTTAACCATAATTTAATTTTTTTCTGTAATTATTTGAAAGTTTATCTTCGTTCTTGTTCAATTAATTAACGTTTCTTCACCAAGCATGAACTGATTTGAATATTTATTATGCCATTGGATTTGCAAATACATGTTAGCTAATGCGGTACTACTTTTCTAATTTAGAAAGGCCAAACAGAAAGACAGTGGAACCCGCTCATGAATATATTATCAAATAATTGATCCAAGTTGAAAAAAACTAAAAAAAAAAAAAAAAAAAAAACTACATATAATACAATGATTTTTTTATTTTCCTAATGGAATCCATATTTTTATTATTAATGTAAAGAATGCGTAACAGAAAAATGACATAGAATAAAGTGATATACTTAATTTTAGCATTCCTCAAACTAGAAATATTACATAAAGCATCACATTATAAAACATTTATGTAAACATCTTTGTTTTAAACCAAAATTAATTATCTAGCCATCAGATTTACAGAGAAAAGAATAAAGTCATCAGAGATTTAGATATAGAGAAAAAACTAGAGTAATTATAATTAGATATTGAGAAAAAAGAGAGAGTATGTTCCATTTTTGTTTGCCATGCATTTTTTTATGTAAGATCTATGTTTTCTTTTATTTGCATGATTTATAAATATTATTTGTCAATTAACTTTCTGCTATGAAGTTTATCTTATAAGTTCTGTGGGATTCAATATTAAATAAAATCAAAATTAGAAAAAAAAGTTAACAGTTTTTTTTTTTAATGAAAAATCTCGTTGACACTCCTTCTTTTTTTATTCGCAAAATTGTAATAAAAACGTTCAGGTATGTATTCCCTATACATGCAACAATGAAGAATTTCAAAAAATTAATAATTCATAATAGATATTAGTATTGATTGATACTTTAGTTTACCACTACTTTTGTAGTTATAAAATTACACCGTTTTTGCGAAGTATTTAAAAGAAAAATAGAAGTGAGCCATATAAAATTTCAAAACAATACATTTTAATTTATTTAAATTACTCAAAATTAAGAAACTTATTGGAAAGCAAAGTATTGAAAGAATTTTTCTTCATAAGAAAATATATTTTATATCAAAATACTATTTGACACTTACATAAAAAAAATGTCAGAAATGATAAATAATTTTGCTAAAATATTTGCGGTAATTTTTTTTTTCAATTTGACCTGAGCTATATGAATAAACTATACCAAAACCAAGTTTAACGGATGTTTGGTGCTGAATGATCAAGTCTCATTCTTGCGCTATTAAATCAAAGAAACAAATATGAGCATTGGGTTTTTTTTAAAAGAATTCTATTTAAGTACATTAAAGTATTATTCCCCCTACGCTTTTATTTATCTCCCGGCAAGTAAATCGAAAATGGAAATTAGAAATTGCCAATATGATGTATTGTTTTTTAAAATTCCTTAAATTATCTTTTTCCTGTACGGGGATTAATTAGCCTCAACAAATGGTGGAACAAGCTTCTTACGGGATGAGTTGTGCCGTGGCAGGTGATAGCTCTAAGGACACAACCATAGTTCTTGTCAACGTTGGACATTTATATTCATCCGAAAGCCTCTGAGGAGAGAGGGGAATTGGAACAGCATTTTATGAATCCTTTCATCATTTTAAAAAGAATATTAAACCTTCAAAAACCAATACAGAAACTGTACATTCTAATATTAACAGAAAGTCAACGCTTTGGCTGGTTTGATTCAAAATTGAAACGTATCTTAACTTTAGATGCTAAAATTATCTTGTAAATTTTATTTATTCTAAGTCTTGCATTTATGAATTTCCAAATTCACACCCATAAGAACTACAAATGGATAGACATTCTATCTATATCTCAATTTGATTCAAAATTTCATTCAAATCCATTTTTTGACTACTGAAACTGTACACCAAATTTGATCCATTTCAATTTTTTGAATTGTGTTGATTCACACTCATATGTACATGGACAGTCTGAGAGACAAACTTTTCTGAATGTATTTCATTTAAAATTCGATAAAGTAAATCTGTGAGTTTGGTGGATAGACTACGAACCAAATTTCATCCGTCTAATTCAAATTGTTTTTGAGTTATCGTGTTTACATACAAACGCACGGACATGGTCAAAAATGGGTTTTCTGGAATGTGGAGATTCTTCAAAAGCAATAATTTCGATTCGTTTTTAAAAAAATTCTATTATAATATTTTTTTTTCTTTCACTATAGGATAAAGCAAAAATCAAAGCAACTTATGAACTCTTAAATCAAGTTCTCTAAAATGTTTATATACTTGCTTGTATTACATCTTTTAATATATATATAACTAGCCGCCTTTGGCGACCAGTCGGTTCGCCAGTATTAATACTCGCAAAAATTTTCAAATAATCTTTTATGTAGCTGTGTCTCATAACAGGTTTTTCACCAACATATTTTTAAACCAAACAAATTTTAATAGTCTTATAATTCATTTATGGTATTATTTTTTTTTTCAGATGTTCTGTTCATTGTACTAATCATCTTTCTCTTTCTATCCCTGCAATGATTGTCCCGGAATTGATATTTTACTTAAATGGTGGAGAGAAAGGTCTAAAATTCTACGTTTTTATAGAATAATGAGATTCAAATTTTCATAAATGTAAACACACTAAACAAATAAAGACACAATTTTCAAGAGATGCGAAAGTTTAAAAACAGCTTGAAAAATGCTGCGCGCAGAGGAAATAATGGTAACACGGCCTTCTTTTCTTTTTCTTTCTTTCTGGGAACCTTTTTTTTTCTATCCTTTTTTTTCTTCATTACTTTTCTTTCTACAAATCTCTTTTCTCTTTTTTTCTTTTTTTCTTCCCTGCTCAGACTTTATTTTCGGCACGTATAGATTAAAAATCCATAAGACTAAAAACTAAGAAAATAAAAAGAATTCTTTAATATATAAATTCTTTCAATAATAAAATAAATACACTAAGAGCTCTTAATGCTGCATTTATATATAGTAAAGTTCCTTCGTCTTTCCCGCGTGCCTTTCTTGTTGCACTTTAAGACCGTAGAGTCCGGCTATATACTAGGCCTGAATGGTCGTTAAATATCTGATTCCATCTAGGTCCTTGACCACCTCAATCGTGGTGATTGTGTTGGAAAATAACGAAGGAGACAATCTTGTTCTTGATTAATATATTATTTTTACATTATTTACAAAAGATTAAAAATGAATGAAACATGAAAAGCAAAAGAAGTTAGTCTCCCGTTCATGGCGAATCGCACCGCTCTCGTCCCACGCTCGTCCTGCCTCTGTCCCTTGTCCGTTCTTCCTCGGCACTCCCGTGGTTCACCCACTTTGGTACCACGTGACCTTTTGCCTTCTAGCAGGTTTTCTTATCATCGTTGTATACAAAGGGGCGGGTCTTACATATATATAAAAGATTTTTTATCTTTAAGAAAAACTAAAAAAGAAACACTTTAAATAGAACACAATCAATAGAAGCATTAAAAAATGAAACATCATCGAATAAAAACGAACAAAATGATATTCACTTCCGTTTGGAAGAATGTTTTTAATCAGTATAATCAGCTGCATAAAAGCACCTATTTTCTTTCTTTTTTAAATATCCCGTTATCTATAAATAAAAACCAACTGACTTCGCGCATTTTTTTTTTCTCAACAAATCATTACTTCCTGTAATCTTACTCATTTGGTGAGGGGGGAGGAAATGAAGATTTTTAGCGGGAAAGTAAGAAAAGTGTCGTTTTAACTATTTTCCCGGCAGTTTTTTTTTTTTTTTTCATATTCTTTTTCTTACCATAAGAACCATCATCGTGTCTTAACGACAATATTTTTTAAAAAATTAGCCGAATCGGTCGATCCGTTCTCTAGTTTTGCGCTTACCAACGCAATTCGAGATCCATTTTCATTTATATAGATGATATTTTAAACTCCATTTTAATCCTAATTAATTTCCAAAGCTTTATCTTAATTTATCCCACTGTAATATTATTCTAAGATATTATCTTTATTTCCTGATCCATTCCACTCGCTCTAGTAAATTAATTCAACAGAAACTTTGCAAAATTGATGAAACAGCTAAAAGACGAGATTTCCACGCTCCGTGCAAGAGGATGAAAATTTCTGACCAAAACAAAATACCATTAAAAAATCCCTGTGTTTCCCTTGCCTCTTATGCGTGTGTCATGGAAATCCCCATCGAAATCTGTTTTTATAAGTTCTATAAAAAATACTCTCCCTATCAAAATTTTACGGTATATAAGTCCAAGGATAGTGTTATCCCGCCTTTCTTTACGCTTCTGTTTTTCTGCCGCGCTGTGTGCGGACGCGTTTTTTCCTCAACTTGTAAATAATGCCTGCTTCCCGTGATAGAATAAAAAGAACTTAAAAGTTTAACTTGTCTTCTCCATGTTTTCGGCCATGATTCTGCTATCTGCTTTCAACAAATAATTTAAATGCTTTACATTATATATATATATATATATATATATATATATATATATATATATATAT
>JAOUZG010029773.1:65835-119688 GCA_026289955.1 Argiope argentata | reverse complement strand
ATATATATATATATATATATATATATATATATATATATATATATATAATCTTTCTTCTGATACTTGTGATGAGATCAAAATTCATCAATTTACAATTCCTAACTTTTCACTGTCATTGAGTCCTAAGAAGTGACGACTAATCATAATTTTTTACTACTTTTAACAATATTTCGATTTTTATTTTCTACTTTTTAAATCATTTTTTACATAAAATAATTGAAAACAAATTTCTACTTGGAACAAGAAATTAATATTTTCTTTTTATATTTAATCTAAGAGGCTCATGTGCGCAATTCGAATTCAAATGCGTCAATTTCTTCTATCCTTAATAGTTTAATTTTTATCTAGATAATTACAGCCTCTATGCTAAAAATGAAATAAATAAGTCATTATCCATTCCTGTTAAGAATATTTTTATTTGCATGTGCCTTTCAGAGTTACCCATGTTTAAAATTTTAATTATTTTCTTGACAATTCTTAGAAGAAAGAAGAAAAGAAAGAAATTAACAAACATTGAAATTCAATGCAAGATGTATACTTATTGCCCTCTCTCTCACACACAGTTTATGAAAGTTTTTTTATATCATAATTATTCATAAAAGAAAAGAATTTTTTTCATAAAAGCCATCAGTTAGAAAGCCGATAAAGTATTTAGAAGGATATCAAAAATAAAATTGTTTTCTGTTATTTCAGCCGATGAAAATAAACTACCCAGTGCCACTTTTTAACAGCACTTAAAGAATGATTTCAGTTAAATTTTTTTAATTACCCATTCATGAAATTTAAAATATGTGGTAGTTAAAAAGATTTAAGAATCCTAATAAAATGGAAAGCAGATTTAAAGTAGCAAAATATCTAACAATCCATCCGTTAGTAATGATATTTCACACATTATAAGCAATTGTAGAAACTTGTTGTTTAACAGTAATTAAACATATATTATTTTTCTGCTTTCCGTCTTCGATAAATATTCTTTGAAAATTTTTATTCAAAGCAATTAAACCCTATTTATCACTAGAATTATTAAATCCTTTATCATAAATTTTCTAAGCGCTTGATTTTTCTTAATGATTTTCACTTAGTTTACTTGCAATTTACAGACATTATTAGTTATTTTGATTTCACGTATTTGCTTTTTAATAAATGAAAATTAAGAACATTTACTATAAAATAAATACAATAAAAAGGAATTATTCGAGGATAAATTCATTCCGGATGACAATCTTTTCGTGTATGATTTTATTTCTATATGACTTTCAAATTGTTCTTCATAAAATTGCATATTATGGAACTTTTTATAAATGTTTTTATAAGCAATTTTAGAAATATATAATAAACAAAAAAATTTCCAGCAAGAAATTTTTTTAAAACTTAATAAATATTATATTTTTTAAGTTCTCAATAAAAAAATACAGTTCCCTAATACTGTTCTCAATTTTTTAAAATATATATGTAATTTTATTATACATAATGATATCTTCATAAATTTGGACTCAATACAAATGACTCAAAAAAAAATTCCAGTGGACAAACTGATTAGCAGAGTAAAAATCATCAGGATTAAAATATCAATACTATCAATACTAAAATCTCGAAATTTTTTCAATAACTTGATTCAACAGTTCTTTTAATGTATATATGCCAAATTCCGTTACGTTCGTGCTAGTTCTTGAGACACTCTTAATTTTATATGGTCAAAACTTCGACCAAAAAAAATCAACTTACAGGTGGCAGTATATATGTATAGTATAAAACAAGTAATATAAAAAAATTAATCAGATAAGAAAGTAAATTTTATTTTAATTACTTTTTATTAAATAATTAAAATTAAAATAAATGTGTATATAAATATAACAGAATCACAATATTAAGCTGCAAAATAGAAAGTGAATTTACTAGTAATTTTCCATTCTCTTTTCTATAAATGGTGTTCGAATTCGTAGCTTAAGGAATGCGAATCCAACGCCATGCCAACCAGACTATCCTGGCCTAAAAATTACAATTGCTATAAATAATTGATCAAAAAATTATACTAGCATAAAATTTTCAACGCTAATCGAGAATTGAAAACCAATTGTGACAATGCAAAATGTGTGATTTTTCTACACCAGTTAGGGTAGTGAAATACATATTAAAAATTTCTAATTTTCTTTATTCTATATTATTTTAATTCGGAAGTATTTCAAAATGAATCGGAAAAATCAATTAATAAACAATGTTTAGTTTTAAATGCATCTATGAAAGTAAACAGAATCGTTTAAATTAATTTATAGGATTAAGATGTTTAAGGATTAAGATGTTTAATCCTAACCTCATTAGTGTGTAGAAAAAACGAACTGAATTCATTTGGCGACGGGAAAATGAAGATTTTTGGCGAGCAAGTTAGTTTTTGATTAATTAATAAAAAATTAGTGAAATAAAATTTGAAAAAAAAAAACTATATTAACATCAAATATCATCCACTGCAAGTTTTAAAAAACTTATGTTCTTCTTATTATTATTATATTGTTCTTATTATAAAATTCCCAGGTTAGAATTGAGTGCCGCATTCTTCTTTGTCAAAGCTTATGAAAAAAGTGATGACAGCAATCAAAACTACAGTGGCTAGTGTCTACTATTGGTCGGACTCGACTATTGTGCTTTCGTGGCTGCAGAAGCAACCAATAGATTTAAAACAATTTGTCCAAAGCAGAGTAGCGACGATTCAAGAAATGACTAGTATTAACCGGTGGCATCATATATCCTCGGAGCAAAATCCAGCTGACATCTTATCACGAGGAATAGTCCCAGAAAAACTTATGACTTGTGACTTATGGTGAAATGACCCGAATTTCTTGATGATATTAGCTATCCTAATCAACCGGTTCCTGCATCAGAAGCTGATGAAGAGTTTATGGCTGAAATTAAGAACAATTCTAAGAACTTTAAAATTTTTAATATTATTCAAGGACATTTAATTTATGAATTAATTCAGCTTGGTAATAATTATATGTCTATTTTGCGTGTTCTTAGTTACATTTTTAGGTTTTGTGACAATTCTCGAAATCCACTTGGTCCTCTTACTAGCAGTAAGTTGAAAAAAGCTGATGATTTCTTAATTAAAGCATTGCAGCATAAAGAGTTTGCTGCCGATATTCAAAACTTGCAACTCAAAGGAGTCGTTTCTCCAAACAGTAAGTTAAAAAGCCTCAACCCGGTTTTGGATGGTGATGGTATTTTGAGGGTTGGAGGCCGACTAGAAAATTCAAACTCAAGTTTTGTGTCAAAACACCCAGCTATCTTGCCAAAAGGTAATAAACTTACTATAATAATTTTAGAGTATTATCACAAGAAGCATTTGCATGTCGGGGCTTCAAATTTACTATGTATTGTTCGAGAAAAGTTTTGGCCCCTAAGTGGTCGTGCAATGTGTCGTAAGGTAATTCACCACTGTATCCCATGTTTCAAATCAAAACCCATTGTGTCTAGTCAATTAATGGGCAGTTTACCTAGAAACCGAGTTTTAGCTGATTTTCCTTTCAATTGTACTGGTGTAGACCTTTGTGGTTCATTCATGATTAAATATAATCATCAACGAAAAAGTGCATTACATAAGGTGTTTGTATGTGTATTTGTGTGTTTCGTAACAAAGGCTACCCATTTCGATCTTTTGTCACACTTGACATCTGAGTGTTTTATAGCTTCGTTAAAAAGATTCATTTCCAGGAGAGGCAAATGTGCAAAATTATACTCTGACAATGCAACAAATTTTAAGGGGGCCAATAACCTAATTAAAAAGTTTCTTGAGTTGGTGAAAAATCCCGATGAAATTCTGGCTAATTATTTGGATGCAGAAGTAATAGATTGGAAATTCAGCCCTCCAAGAGCACCCCATTTTGGTGGGCTTTGGGAGGCTGCTGTCAAATCGTTCAAATTTCATTTTGTTAGAGTTTCGAGGTGAGGTAATTTAACGTTTGAGGAATTCCTAATATTAACAATCCAAATCGAGTCAATTTTGAATTCGCGCCCACTCTATCCATTGTCAGCCGATGCAGGTGATTTTGGAGTTCTAACACCTGCTCATTTCTTGATCAATAGACCGATGAATTCAATTATCGAACCTGATTTAACTGGTTTTAAAGAACATCAACTAAACAAATGGCACCGGAGTTATCTGGACGAATTACAGCAAAGAAACAAACGGGTATACGAGAAAGAAAATGTTCAGGTAGGAGATCTCGTGTTGCTGGTAGAAGACTACTTGCCTACTCATAAGTGGGCTCTAGGTAGAATTAAAGAAATCTGTTGTGGGGAAGATAAAAAATTAGAGTTGTTCAGGTTAAGACTCAATTTGGCACGTTTAAAAGGGCACTGAGTAGAGTATGTGTATTGCCCATGCCGAAATAACTAATGTAAAAACATTGGGAAAAGGTGTGGATTGCTGTTCAAATAATTTTATTAATTTCTTAAAAATTTTATTTGTAATATTATGTATTTGGCTGAATGTTGAAACATGTCAACGGGGGGAGAATGTTCAAGCGCATTTCTCCATCTCGCTCAATTTCGTGACTCAATGCAATTTACGTATCGCGAGCTGTATATATATTTATTACTGTGTTGTTCTATGAATTTATAATTGTGTTTTAATAAAAGATGGTTGTTTTTTTAAATTGGTGTGATTTTATTTGAGGAGTATTATTTTAGAGATCCTTAACCCAATGAAAGTATTATGAGGAGTATTAATATGGTCCGTCGATGTGTTGAGTGAAGAAATAAAGTCTTACATTTTACACTGTTTTAATATTGGAAAACAATATTATACAATATATTTTTTTAATTTTACAATATTTTACATGATTATGTGCTGCTAGGGTTTACCATTATCTAATAACACTAAAAGCAAAAAAAAAATGAATCTTCAAAATCTAGAGTTGAAATAATAAATTTATATATCAGTTCTATGCTTCAAAAGCGATAAATGTCCACTTTTCTGTACCTACATTTTGTAACTACAGAAATCGAGTTTACAAATGCCATCGAGTTTACAAATGTTCTGATTTAAAAAAAAAGAAGTTAATGTCTACAGCAAATAAAACCTAGAAAAATGTCATTTTTAGCCCGTGATTTATGAAATGAAATAAATAGGAAATGTGATATTTTTTTAAAACTATAAATGGGAGAAAAAAAATTGGATCGTTTGCAGTTCTAAAATGACCAAAGCAATGAAGCAATTAAAATGAATAAAAATATAATTTAACTTGCACGAGCACGTGGTGCTTGGCCGTTCAAGAAATTATGTTATGACATGATACATTGAAATTTGCATTGCAGATTTCTTTTTAATCTTTATCTGTTATTTGTTGTTGTAATGATAATATTTAGAAACAAAATTGTACATGGTTCTCTTTGTGTATATGAACCGATTCCAAAGGAAAAAAGCAAACCTGCAAGATTGACATCGGACTCGAATACAAACTCAAGTTTTTCTTTGAATCGATTCAGAAAGTAGAAGAATCAAACACCATTTACTTTGAGTGGCGGCACTTTATGTTTGCTATTTAAATTAATTTAGATTTTTTGAATTGTGAAATAATTTTATTATTTAAATAATATCAAGCAACTCAACCATTTAAAACATTGCAAATATTGGTAAAGTATTTTTTAGTCTTATTTTGAAATATTTCGAAAAAACACATTTTGATTAGAAATGAACTAAAACTTTTTGAAATATATGATTAAATTTGCGATTTTATTTACCATTTTTTTTTTTTGTAATAAATGAAATTTTTGGTGAAAAATTCATTATTTATTCCTATTATTAACTTTTTTCTTGTAGGATAGCAAAACATGCTTCATGACCACTTGAAGTTCGTATTTTCAATTGTCATCATTGAAACTATTTTGTTTACATTCCTATAATGATTAAGATTTAGAGCGTGGTTATAATGTTACAGCTCTGTATCTTTATGTATTGAAAAAATATATATACATTAAGTTAATTTTTTATTAATTCATTGAATTTGTTTACTGTTTACAAAAGAACAACAAAATAAAAACTTCGTGATAAAATTGCCATGCTAATTAAGTGAAAGCAAACTTGCATGTAAATTTATTTATTTATTTGTACTATATTTTAGCAATTATTCAATAATCTTTTATTATTAAACATTTTTTAATAGGAAATAAATTAGTCTTTTTTTAACTCTTGAAATTTAGTTTACACTGTAAAAAAATTCTGTTTTGATTGATGACATTCTAGTTTTACTTTTTATATCCATTGTTGCAAATATAAAAAATTTTTGTGCTGTTTAAACTCAGACTGCATTCATGTTGATGCAACTTCACTAGTAAATTCATCAATACTCATGGTTTAGGAAGATAAGTTTTTACAAATGGAAGAATCAAATTGTATTTTTCTTATATATAAGCATATGTTTTTCATTTTATTTTCTACTTTTGTTTGATTTGTTGGTTAAAATACTAAAAATTCTTTACATTTATTCTGAATCCTCTTTACAGAGAGAGAGAGAGAAAGGAGGCTTTATTTCCGGCTTATGCTCCTGAATAAATTCTTAGCTTGTGCCGGGTTAAAAAGGTCTAAAAACCACGAATATCACACAACTCTTTACAGAACTTAATCTTTGTGATTGGGATAAAAATATCAAAAAAAAAATCACTCTTTAACAATTTTTTGTACGAACATTAACTTTGTTAATTTTTTTCCTGTTGCTCTAAATTAAAACATTATTTTTTTGTTATTTGCTTGAAATCTGTATATATTTGCTAAATTATAGGGAATCATCAAATGCAATGAAAGAACAGTACTAAAATTTAAAATGATGAATTCATTTTTTCCAAGGTTTGAGATAAAATACTTGCTTAAAATTTAATTCAACTTAGAATATACTGATAATTTTTTAATACAAAATGCTTCTACAGAAAAGTAGTGCAATTTTTTATACAATATTATTTTCAATACTTTGAAAGTTTGGTTTTTTTGTGACTTTAATTTTTTAGTTTACCATTAAATCAACAAAAATTGGATAAAGAAAATTCAAATGCTATAATTAAATCATTTTTAATTTATTTTAAAAAAGTTCTGTACTTGATATTTAATCTGTTATTTAACTTCAGATTTAAATTTTATGAAATAATTGTTTTATTTTTATTTTTAATTCTTTTATTTAAATTGAAATCCATTAATAATTGTAGCTTCTCAAAATCTACAATCATTTGCAAATCTGATGATCATGTGTGTGTACCTACATTAATTGTTTAACTGCTAAGCTAAAATTGATCAATTAAAAAGATGGTATTTAAGTTTAAAAGTATTTTTTCTCTTTGTTCTGTTGCTTATTGTAATTTATATGTCTCCTTTCTCTGCAAAGATTATCTGGAAAGTTATTATTTTGATTTTACCTGTAGATCATGCATAGTTTTTAATTTCAACTTTAAAACATTGTGACTTTTGATATAATTAAATATTCTTTTTATTCCAGCCATTTAATGAAGTAAAATCTTAATAGAAATGTTTAGAAATGAACAAGATACAGGTTTGCTTCTTAATAGCTTATTATCTGCTGTGAAAAGCATACAGTCTGAGGTAAGTTTGCATGCTTCATTCATGTATATTTTATTCTATTTTTTAATCAATTGTTTATATGCAGTTTATAATGATATTTACAATTTTGGCTGTATGTTGTTTTATAACTGCAGGAATCAAACAAGAGAGAATTTGATCTTGAAAATGAAGATGGTGCTGTTACTATTATTTCATCAACAATCAGTTCTTTAACTCGAGGCCTCAGAACAAATTCACCAAATGTGACATTGGATAAACAGCTGCATCTTCAAAGACGATGCCATGCTGCTATATTCTTCACTGCCTTAAGGTAACATTTGTGAATTCTGCAACCTTTTTTATGAGTATATTAAAGGAATCTTTATGTTAAAAATTCCTGAAAATAATTTTTTATCATTATATTGTAAACATTAAATATTACTTATTTTTAAAAAATATCAAATTATGATGTTCAGTTTCTTTTATACTAACAAATATTAAATAAATTCAAAGCAACTGTTAAACTGCTAGAATACCCCAAAGCATAAAATCAAGATTAAAAAAAAACCTTGATGTTTGTTTTTGTTAACTAAAGTTTCATTTTTATAGCTGAGTGATTGAAAACTTGATCAAATGTATTGGAGCAGATTTGACAGTACAGATGACAAATACAAAACAAGATCAAAGAAACTGCTTTATTAAAAAAATGTTTTAGAGTTTGGTTCAATTATTGAACCTTCTTTATTTGATGACACCTTCATTTTTTATATAGTTATCTCCAATTTGACTTCTGATCCACTTTAATTTCCAGAAAATATAACAAACTAAATATTAAAAAAAAAACATTTTACAGTCTACTTATCTTAAGAACTACTGCTCTTCCATATACAGTGAAACCTCTTTAAATGGCCATCCCTGTATAGTAGTCATTTCTCTTAATGGCCAAATTTTTATGGCATGGATATTTCTGCCCATAGACTTAATGTTAAAATAGCTCCAATCAACAGTCAATTTGATGGTTTGCCTGTCTCCCTTTTTAATTAGAAGTAGGAATCACTTCCTACTTCTAATTATGAGGTAAAAAGTTCAAGGGGAAATTAAAGAAAGCCATTTGTATTTTTTGCTTCCTAGTGGATTTTGATGAATGATGTTTTTAGAAAAATGATGTCATTCACTCTTCTTTCGTTAGTTGGTCTGTGATCTAAGTTGAAAGGGTTTCAAAGTGCGTGTTTTTTAATCTCGGGCAATGCATTCAAGTTCTGCATCAATATAAAAATAGAAAATTGATGGGAAAGTTAACTGCATTATATAACTGCAAAAGGATTCAAATGATTGAAGAAAGGATTAGATTTTGAAAGAATATGGGGACTTTAAATTTTGTTGTGTCAAACATATGAAACACGAAAAATATGTACATAAATGATGCTGCTTTAGAATGATTTAAATCTGCTTGTTTGAAGAAAATTTCTGTCAGTGGACTTGTGTTTTAACACAAAGCAGAAGAACTTGTATATGACATAGTAATTCAGAATTTCTTTGCCAGTAAATAATAGCTGAACAGATTTCATACGAAGAATATCATCTTTTTTTGAACACTTTGAAGGGGCCAATGTTGACCTTAATTCATGTGAACATTTACAGGACTGTCTTCCATTGTTTTTGACTGAGCACAATGACAAGGATAACTTGGACAAACCGACACTATTTTCCCCTCTTTGTAAAATAAAAGTAGGATTCAAAAGGCCCAAAATGAAAAAAAAAAAAAAAAAAAAATGTGGAGAAGTGGCTCACAATTAGTTTTTGTGTAAGCTCAGATGGAGATGGGGAAAAAAACCTTGTCTCATCTAGGTGTCAAAGATGTAGATATTTTAAAGGAAAAAATTGGAATAATATGTAACAATATGCAAAAAAAGTAAACAACCTTGTATAACATCATACATTTTTGAAAGAATGCTGGTAAACTTCTACGAAAATTATTAAGATTCAAGCCAGAAAAGTTCTTAAGTTGTCACATTATGTGTTGTGTCATGCACATGAAGCTCGTATCACAAATGTTAAGTAGTTAATTCAACCACAAATCCACATCAAAACATCAACTATTGGATCATGGTGTTATAAAATTTTTCAAGGTGGAATACAAACAAATGTTTTGTGACATATTGCTCATATAGATGGGTTCTAAAGTGCTAGTCAACTTTCAAGGAAAACTTCTGTTGAAGTTGATCTTAAGTGAATTAAAACATCCTAGAAAAGAAATGTCAAGAAGAGATATTTAAATGCTTCTAATGTTTCAGTAGCAGAAAAATTGAGAGACAGATTTATTCAACAAACTGATGGGGGCAAATCAATCAACAGAGTTCTCAAAACTTGATGGAATAGAGTACAATCCCAAATCCTTCCAGGATGAAGTAGCAGTAGGGTGCTTTCATGCAGGATTTGTTTGGAAGGAATGCCTTTTGATTAACCATCTGTCCAAGATCAGTGTTTTTTACATACCTTGATTTAAATCTAAAATTAATGTAAGATTATTTTAAATTAACTAAACAGTATGTTGTGTGTTAAAACTTCTTTACAAATTAATTTATTGTATCTTCTTTGCACTGATTTTGTCTTTTGCGTGGAATTTTTTTATATCATTAGTAATCATAATCTATCTAAACTTTCTGTTTAATAGATTTTGAGGAAAATAAATGAAGTCATCAGAAATTCCAACTCTTTAACAAATGAATTGGTTAAGGATTTATTTTATTAAATGGTTTAACTTGGGGGGAGTATTTCTGTGAAGCATAAAAACTTAAAAGAGTAAAATTACATTCATTTTCAGTAAAATGCAAAAAAATGGGGGAAGGGGGAAAAGTTTTAAGTAAAGTACTTGTTTCTCTTTAGATAAGTTTCAATCTTTATTTTAACTGTGTCAAACTTGTTTACATTATGTATTATAGCAATCATCTTGTATAGTAAAAAAGTGGCCAAATTTTCTTAGAACAAAGTAGTGGCTTCTAAAATATTTCACTGCAATTCTATTTACGTTGAACATTTTCATTGAAATATCCTGCTTTATCTTTTTTTATTTCCACTACTTGTATAAAAGTATTTTTTCCAAATTAATCTCTCTCCTGCTTGCATTGCTGATGATAAATGTAAATGTGATTTTATAAAATGGACCTTATTATTATATTTATATTAAACTTAATGTTACAAATAAAATATTGCATGTATATCTTTTGAGAAAGAAGAAGAAAAAGAAGGGAAGATATTTCTTGCATGTACAAAATTGTAGGTCAAATTTTGCAAATTATAAAAAGTTTTTTCCTAATATTTTTAGATCTAATGGTATAAACTGTGTAGAAGCAAATAAATACTATGAAAGCATTGCTCATACTTTTCCAACTATGAGTTGGAAATTTTACATGAAACTGAATTTCCATTGTAAATGGAGTGAATACTTTATTGAGGTTTGTATTTATTTTATTTTATTTATTTATTTAACTTTATAAAATGTTTTCTATCTATTTTATGAGATTTTTTAGTTAAAAAATTATCTTTACTCTGTTTTTTTATTTTCAAAATGCATTTATTTTTGTTTACATTTCATTTAAATGATTTGGTAGTAAATTTAATCTTTATTTTTAATTATTAAATAAATAAATATTTTATAATATATCTTTAGTTGTGGAAAAAAGTAAGAGCTAAAATAAATACAAAAGTGATTTTTACTTATTTCATCTTGCATAAAAGTATTTCATACCTATTACAGAACTCCTGAATCATTGAAATTTGTGTAGATAATGCAATTTTTTTAACTTTTGCAAATGTCACCGAATAGTTTACAATATCGCAATATGTTGAAGAGCAGCAATCTTATAGAATATATGTTACATTTTAATCCTTGTAAATAAAAAAAACTCTTGCTTTTTTACATAACAATGTCTTAGGGATCAATTTACTGTGAAAGGTAAAAGGAGTATGAAAATGCAAATTTGTATTCTTGATTATTTAACAAATCTTCAGTATAACTTCATTCTTAAATAAGCTGTTTTAATCTTGCATAGATATTTATTGCTCTAGTAGGCCTATACCGTTTTATTTAATATCAATGTGTTTCTTGAGAGCTCATACTTTCCATATTTATTTCAGCTAAGTATGAAAATCATTATCTGATAGAAAGAGAAATACAATACTTCCGCTAACATTTGTACAGTTTGTTTCTAGTTAGCAGTAGATAGTATTTATATGTTGGTTATAAGCATTAAAACTTAAGACTTAATTATCATTGTCTCAAATAGTGATTAAATTCTGTAGAATGTAGTTTTTGTATAAAAGTACTTTTTCTGATATTAAGCTCATATTTTGTCTCTAATGAATAAAATATATTTATGCAATTTCGTAAATTGTCCCTATTGTATAAAATTCATAATGCATCTTTATTTGTAAACTTTCATTAATATTAATATGTTTCCTGTTGTAGAGTTATGTATTTTTTTTAATCAATATAATGTTCTATTTGAGGTGTCGGCATTCCTGGTCTTGGGGGGTGGTCTTATATTAAAGTACACTGAATTTTGTTAGTAAAAAGCTGCATTTAGAACATAATTTTATTGCAAGATTATAAGAACTGTATTTTTTTTTACAGTGTTCTAAAGACCTTCAGCCTGATACTCTAGACACTGTTTTAAAAAAGATACTTTATATAGAATGGAATGAAGAGGAACACTTGAAATATTACTCGTGGCATACTGTATTACAAGCAATTATTTGGAAATTTTTTATTATAGAAGATTCTTTATTACATTCTTCTCATGATAGTTACACTTTTACATTTCCGTTTGTTTCCTCTAATGTAGAAACTGGAGCCTCTAGTGCCTTTAAAACAGATAAGGATAGTTTTTCAAAAAGTCAAATACTTGATTCATTCAACACTCTTCTAAATCTTTTAGATACTGCTTTAATTTCAAGTCTTATCAATTTTGATTTTATCAAAATCATTCTTCATGCCTATAAAACTATATTTAGACTGCTTTCAAAAGTTAAAACTTGTGAAAAGGATATTGTAAAGAAACTTTTTCGCTTAAATAATCTTATTGAAACATGTTGTTTAAACAAGGAGTCTTTAGATGTAATTAAAACCATTCTTCAGCAAAATAATGAGCAGATACCACTAAGTCATTATTATACTTTAACTTCTTGGGAGATAAGTGGCAATTATTTGATATTTCTTCTGTACAACTACTGGGATGACATTGTAAAATTGACATCAGAAGAAATTAACATTCCTTACTTTTCATTAAAAGAATGTTTTCCACAAAATGATGGGAAAGAAATTTTTAAACAACTTAGTCCTTTTTTTAAAACTAATTTTGAAAAAGAGGACAGCAATTATGTTCTTTCTTTGAAGATAATCACTACTTTGAATTATCCTTGTGCCACAAGTAAGTGAAACATCTTTAAATTCTTATTTAACATAGTTAAATATTGAAAATTGAAAAATCATTTAATTTTAATAAAAAGTTGCCTATATTGCTGAAAAACTGAAATTTCATTTAACTTTTTTGTTTATTTACTGAAAATGCGTAATGTCAGTTTTGATATTCATTTCAACTTTGTTTTTAAATTGAATTATTAATGTTAATGAGACTGTGTATTTTATCCTTTCAATTTATTTTTTTTAAATAGTTTTTTTTCCTTTGTTGTGCTTAGTGATAATTATTTTTTTTAAATAAAATTTAGATTTTTTTGATGATTTGTTCACATTATGAATTACATATTTTTAAATATTTGTGTGCATATTTAGTATAAATGAAATAGGTCAAACAGAATAGTCATATTTTTATAGAATATGTATTTATAATATAAAAAGACATATTCCCGGAGAAAAATTTGTATTTTTTAATCGCGTAATTTTGGCTATGTTTGTCAATTTTATTATCATGGTTCAAATTTCCATCTTAATACTCATTTTGATAAATGAATTTTTAATGCAATTTTTCAGGAGCTGCTGTTATTCTTTTACTTCATTCAGAAACAAGAGAGTTAGATGAGTAAGTTAGATATTCTTATTTCCCACAGTAAATATTCAGTGCCTTAAATTAATTAAAAGTTAAAAAAATTTAACTGAGTGAATAAAAATTCTAATTACAACTTGCTAAATATGATGCCTGTTGCTGTTGAACCAGGGTTGTCTCACCATCGGTAAAATGAAAAAATACAGGAATTTGAAAATGTTCACAAAAGCGATTTTCATTGAACTTTCCCAACCCTCTTTAAAAGTAAAAATCATATTAATAGCTTCAAAAAAAGTTTGAATTTGCAAGACAGTTCTTTTTCCCATGAGATTCCTAAATTTCAGCCTATAAGACTTCTGTAATTTTATGAAAAGAAAAAAAGAATACATTTCACTGGTGGAATTGGCAATATTAAATCTACAATGATGGTGAATGAATGGTGATGTTTAGTTTTCTATACTTGAATTTTTTAATGATTTTTTTATTTTAGAATTTGTGGACATATTCAGAGGTGATTAGAGAAATTTTTTAAATCAATGACCTGCTCAAAATTCACACTTAATACAATTTGGACAAATAAATAAATAAATAAAATCCAGATTTTGATGGAAGGGCTTGATAAATCCCATGAAATTCATTTGTTGCATATTGCTCACTTTGTAAGAAAACAATAAACCTAAATAATATTTGGAAAACAGGTATTTATTGCTCATGCCAAAAAAGGGATACAAAATTGCATGTCAGTTCAAAAAGTCATAAAGACTTTATATCTAAAGGAATGATGGAGATGATATGTCAAGTCTAAAATCATGAAATTTAATGTCTGAAAATAAACTGATTTTGAACTTTTTATTTAGTTCAAGAACAATAACTTAAATCTGAATTTTTATGAGCATTAAAATTTGTTACGTCATAATTATTCTTTAATGCATTCAGTGATATATTAGAAATATTTTCACATATGTTCAATAAAAGTGAAATAATTGAAATATATATATTAGGTCAGACAAAAATGCTGTACCTTATTTGTTAAGGATTAGCTCTATGAAACTGATAGTTGAAGGTTTTGAAGAAATTGATGCCCAACTACTTGAATTGGTAAAAATGATTAAACTAAAAAAGTAATTTTTTAAAGGAATCATTAAATGGTTTCTGTCATAATTAGCAAAATATTTAGTGTTTTGTTTCAACTGAGTCCTTAATTTCATGTGACTTACAATTAAAGAACTTGTGGAGTAATATAACCTCCCACCCCATTCCCCGTTTTTTAATTTTCTTGCTAAATTCTAAATAATAAATAAAGGATAAATTGTCCCCTCCACTTCTTGTGAATGTAAGTCTTTTAATATACTATTATTTTGAATAATGTTAACTTGTTACTTTTCCCAATCCTTTAAACCAGGGATGGACAATCTTTTCAGGATAAGGGGCTAAAATATGAAAAGGGATCATGACAAGTGCCAAGACAGCACATGAATGTTAAAACATATTAAAAACATGAAAATACTGGGGGGGGGGGGTTGTGGCAATACGAATGAATTACAATTATTACTTTGCTTATTTTCCTAATGCACAAATTAAGCAATAAATAAATGAATAAAACACAAATATAATAGCTATTGTTAAAATACTTTACCCAAAAAAAGATTTTTGTTAAAAGGGGGCAAACTTGATGAAAATGGTAATTTAGAATAACAGAGGAAAACTTTTTGATAATTATACAGAGAACATAATTTAAATTTTGAGAAAAAAATTAATAATCAAAATTAGTAAAAATTAATGAGGTGGCTGATACTGAAATTTAAAGTTATTGATTTTATGTTGGGCTTAAGATTAGTTGTGGCACTACATAGAACAGCAGAAAGACTCTCATCTGCTATTCTATTTCTTATTTTTGATTTGTTTAAATCCATTAGTGATAAAGTTTGCTCACAAACGTAAGTGCTGCCAACGAAAGTTGCACATGCTGCTGCATTTTCTTTAAGCTCAAAAATTCCTCGGGTAATTCATTATAAAATGTTAAAATAGGTTTTTCTTTGAATTAAATTTTGAAAAAATCAGAATTCTGTAAATCAATTAAGGCTAACTGCATACTCTCATCCCGCGGGCCATAGGTTGTGCATCCCTGCGTGAAACTATATTCCAGTATAATCCATGTGTGTACTATTCTCACATTCTCTTCTATCTTGAATATACATCAGAGAAGGCACAGAGAATTTTCCCCCCAGATTTGAGTGGTAACCCTATATTGAATAGCCTGTTGTACAGTTTCTGATACCTATAAACATTTGTTAGTTAAGATTAACTGAAAGACTGCACCAGCTTATTTAGCGATTTTAGATGTGACACTCCATTTTTAATATATATTAAAAAATTTATAATGATGAATCAGAGTATAAAAAAATAAATATAAAATTGTCCTTAATATATATTAATTGTCCTTAATTTATATTTTTTTCAATTCTGCTATATTAAAACAATCTATGCTTTGCCCCCCCTCCTCTATAGTAAGTATATTCTGAAAGATGGTATCATTTGAATGTTACTTTAGATGGTTGCAAAAAGAAAATGTTGTTGTTATTATTGATTTTTATTCCATAAAATTTTTCATGAATTAAACTAAATGTTCAATCAAGAGACTGTGGAAGAAATTTGCTGTTTAAATATTATAATGCTGACCCTTTTTGTTGCATGAATAAAATTCCAATACTTATTATTGTTAAAAAAAATTCTAAGGTCAACTAATATATTTCTTTCACTAAAATAAAAAAATAAAGCATTCTGTTTATTCATCTCAAACATTAGATATATTCAGTTTCTTTTTCTTTCTTTTTTCTTTCAGTGTTCTTAAAATTTTAGAAGGCGTAATTGAAAAATTAGATTCTTTGAAAATATATCCAGCTTTAGCTGATAGTGTTGCTACTGCTCAATCAAAAGAGGCAAAAATGAGGCTATTGAATGTAAGCTATAATTTTTGTTTTTCTGTTTAATTATTTGAATTCTTTTTCTTTGATCACATCAATCATGTATTTATGCTCTTTTATTGTTATTTCAGTTGTTTTTCAAAACTCTTGCTGGATTATCTAATAAAATCTACAGTGATGCTTTGGAATATATTCTCAATTGTTATGGTATGAATAATCATTTTCAGTTAAATGATTTTAGTGATCAACTTGACTGCTTCACACGCAAAATTTTGTCTAATGAAGAAGTTAGTATATTTCTTCCATTTCTTTTACCAAAATATTTGTGTAGTGTGTGTATGTATATATAAATGTCTGTATATTTGCATGCATGGGTTGTTATTGTATTTTTATGCTTTCTATTTTTATAGGCTGAAAAATGTCTTCTGCCTTTATTTATACAATCTCCCAGAGATGTTATAAAAAGTTTGATTGAGCAAGCATTATTACAGAGTTCAGAGGATATTACTGTGATAGACGTAAGTTCATATATTTTAATGCTGCATATTTTATTTAGGCAGATGTTTAATTCAATAATGCATTTTAATATAAAAATTTTTTTTTATTTAATAATATTTTTGAATTAAAAGCCCATTTTTCTATATATTTAAATATAATTGGGCTCTGTGACTCTACCTTAGTGTCAATATCAGGGGTTACTGATTCTTTCTCCAATAATAATGATCCTTATTCTTATTACATCTATCAAAATATTGCACCCACTTGCTGAAATAGAATAGGTGCTGAGGAATTGTTAATTCTGGTGTCATTTTTTTTTTTCATATGGTTTTCAAAGCTCAAAAACATGTTCACATCAATATGCTTTGATATTGCTACAAAAGAGGAGTTAAATCTGAAAAGAATAAATATATGTTTAATAAATTAATATTCTACTATTAATTTCATTTTTCTGCAAATTAAGAAACTGCAAAAATCAAATGATAGGCTGATTTTTTGAAAGCAGAATTTTGATTGAAGGTCCAATTGCTTCTAGGGGCTCCCAATATCATCTAAATTTCAAGTATAATTCTTTAGGTAATATTATAATAAATGGAAGTTTGTATGTTATACAGGCCATTAAATATTATTTATTTTCTTTAAACAAAAAATTTTGTTAAGTTTTGAAGCCCACGAAATTTCAACAAATTTCCAACAATCAAAATTGTATAGATAGCTATTAAATACTCCTAAATATTTACTCATTAATACTAATTGAACTGTTCAAAATTGTCAGTTTTTACTTAATGCAAATTTTCAAGATTGGAAGTAACAATTATGCCTGTGGTTATCTAGTTGTAGTATTCACTGCATAATGTGCAGTCAGATTTTTTTGTTGTTAAATGAATTCTTTTTGAACACTAATAATTCATTAGTCATTTTCTTGTTTTTAAAATACTTATTTGATAAAGTTTACTCTGTTGAACAGACAAGATGTTTTAGCATGTACTACTTTAAAAAAAATTATAATTTTATGTCTTCCTTTTTATCATTTAAAGTATTTCAATATGTATTCCCTCCTTCTCAAATAGATTTACCTCTCCTCCTCAAGGGAATAGATTTAGGTTTCCTTATACTCAAAAGAAAATAATTTTTATTGTTTTATTATTTTTTTCTGAAGCTGTTTTATTTTTCATAGATATTGAAGCAAATACCAATAGCTTGTTTACATTCAAATAACCTTATAGAAGAATTGAAACCTTATTTTATGAAAGATCAAGTAGTTGTGAAAGAGATGCAGGACATGATGCATCTGATTGAGTCATTAATGAAAGTAAGATAATATATTATGTTAATCATTTATTTGATTTGAGTTCATTCAGAATTTTACTTATTTTTTCCATTAATCTGGTATTTAAACTATTACTTAATATTAATAATTAATTTAAATAGAAATATTAATATTATTAAAATATTATTTCTTTTCAAAATAACATTTTGCAGTCCAATTTTCGGATGTATCAACATTGAAGGACGAGAGATTCCATGTAAAAACTTAAACTTTGCATTAAAAATATATGCGTTGCTGCTATATGTTGATTTATAGTATACAATTTAACTATGTACTCTAAAGTACTTATTAGAAGTAATGTAAAATGTTCATTTTGTTTCATGTCAAACAATTAAAAGATCTCAATTACTTAAAAATTTTTAGGTCATTTTTATTCATATTTCTGCTATTATCAAATTTAATTGAAAAAAATGTACAATCCTTACTTAAATCTGTAATAGTTTTAAGATTTTCTTTTACAATTGTATATTTACATTTAAAGTAGTATTTAGATATGTTATTTTAGTGATTGTAATAAAATTTACCATTATGATAAAAAAAAAATTATGTAGGTATATGTATGACTCTAGCTATGAAATTTTGTTAATGAAAGAAATTGGATTATTTTCATACCTCCTGAGAATTTAAAGATATTGTTAAAGAATTCTTGCCTACTTCTTTCTTTAAAGAATGCTTTACATATATATTTGTCTTTTTCTTTTCAATTGAAGCACCTAAAACTTACACTGTTGGAAAGATATTTAATAGATGTCATATTAGCAAATATTATAGATATATTATTACACAGATTTATAAATTCTAAATATTAATTCTCTTAGTATATTTGTCTTTCATTTAAAAGCAAATTTCAAGCAATTTTTTTAATAAAGACACTTTTAAACATGAATTTTAAGATCAACTTTTTGAATAAATTATCTGCTTTTTTAAACCTGTAAACAAGCATTTTGAAAGTAAGTATCTGATTTAAAAAGAAAAGTTTTTGCAATAACATAAAAAAATAAAAATCTTTAATTAACGATCATTGCAATTAAATAAAAAATTTATAATGAAATAAGTTCACTATTTTATTCTCTTTAAAATTATTACTTTTTAATTATTAAAAAAAATCTTTTTTGTAAATTTTGTTCCATTGCATTCTCATATCAGTTGTATACATTTGAAAGAGAGAAAGAAGAAGAAAAAATATATCTCAAGTTTGTTAATGTATTGATTAAACTTTAAGGAAATGTATTTCTAAAAAAATTATTGAAGATTTACTATATTATGAATAATGATAAATATTTCCTTCTCCCTAGATTCAGGCCGAAACACCTATTGTGAATTTTGAAATGTTTCTTCAAGAAATTATTATCCCAATTATTACAGCTGAAAGGAACATCTCTTTTACATTGGAATGCTTAAAAGTAAGTTTCTTTTATCTAGAATTTGCTTACTAATTTGTGGTTATTTATTTATTTATTTTATTCTTTTCAAATATTTAAAAACTTAAATATGTTGAAAGCAGCTATTATTACTAATTCAGCATTAATATTATGAAATTTCAAACACTAGAGTTATAAATTTTTTTAACTACTTATTGAAAAAATATTTTTAATAAAAAAGAGAAGTGCAGTTTAATTTCTATTTAAAATTACAAAATGCTAACTTATCTTAACTTCAGAAAATTTAAATCAATAGTAAAATTGTTAACATTAATTTTAGATATTTAGATGGACAATATTTTGAAACTAAATTTTTAATTGCATCATATAGATATCAATATCTAAATATTTCATTTTATCATATTAATTTATCGTCACTTTTTCTCACATTTAATTACATGATGATTCATTTTTAGAAAAGATCTGGAAACATGCAATTAGGATTTTCTTAAAGCTATAAACTTTAAAATTTTAATATTTTTTGGTCATTAAACACACTTTGCAATATTTAAAGCATTTGTATATTAATTACATACCAGTGATTAATCATCAAGGATGTCATGTTTATTGCAAAAAACAATCAATCACTAAAAATATCATGTCCTTCAATTGATTATATTTGTCAATGATGTGCAAGTAAACTTTATTTTTCAAAATTTAAATTTTTATAACAATGAGGGGGGAATTCATTATAAAATATACTCTATACTGATAATTTTAGAAACTCAGAATAACTATACGAATGACTGTTAAATAACTTTTCTTATTAATTTCTTTCAAAGCTTAGTTTTAAAATATGCTTATTTTGAAATCAATCCACTGTATTACATAAGCATTGTATTCATTTTTAGTATTTATCTGATAAAACTTTGCCTTCAGAAATTGTTTTGTGAAGATAATAATAAGTGGCTAAAAATTTCAAAATAGTTTGACTTTCATTAGCAAAGATTATCGAGGTAAATAATTATAATCATAAGTAAAAAATAGTTAAGTATGAAAATTCTGTGTTGTCAAGTCTCAAAGTCATTTTTTTTAAAAAAAATAATACTTTGGTTGTTTAAATAATATATTAGAATAGACCAGCTACCATCTTGGCAACTTCAAGATATTAAAAAATCAGTATTAAGTCCAGCACTCAGAAACATATTAAATGTTTTTGACTTTGAAAAGATAAATTCTATTTACCATATTTTTAAATAAGGTTACCCATCATTTCACACACACACACACACACAAAAGTGTTTACATTAGAAAAGAAAGAAAATAAATATTCTTAAAGTAAATCTGAAAAGAAATCACCTAGTTCTGTAGGTAAACACTGAAGACATGATGATTTTACATTATGTATTTGACGAAAAAATGCATGCACTTTTTCATAGGTACTAGATACCAACAACTGATAGTTTTAAATGATGATAAAGTCATCTTTTTGGAAAATATTAATTGAACAAGATTATTAAAAAATTACAGATTATAGAAAAACTTGGGATTTTCTTTTAAAAATGTAAAAGATAGGTATTAATTCTAGAAGAACCCAATATTATTTTATATAAGATAATTATTGAAGAAGTACATCAATTTATCTTGATTTGATATGAGTGAATCACAGCATTTCCCTGAATGTAGTAGTACAAGATAAGAATTAAAAGTAGCCATGAAGCATCGAATTCCAAATGAACAGTAGATTTTCTGCATTAAAAGGTAAAGGGGAAAAGATTTACAGTGGTGGCCAAAATTGGGGACATTTTTGAAAATCATTATGTGTTCTAACTTTGTATGCTTATAGAAAATGCTACATTTCACAAAATGCTAACTCTTACATATTTTAAAGAGAATTTAATGCTGATTTCAATGTAAAAAAGTAAAATTAAAATATTTCAATACAAAAAAGTTATTTTTATTTTAATTTGAAGGAAAAAAAACACAGTGTTAAAGTGGATTGTATTTTCTATCTTACATTGCAAATTCTTGTTCTGGGATTAAATCAAATGTTAATAACTACTAGCAGAAGATGATAACATGTTTAAAGTTGGAACAAGCCATCATTGGGCTCTTTTCTGTTGAAGGAAGTTTTTTTTTTTTTTTCATGTAATCACATTGTAAGCTAGAAATTTTGTTAAACTTTTTTAATATATAGTTGGAATTTTTGGTAATATTTAGTCAAGAAGAAATGACATCAAATAAAATAATAGATTAGGCACCTAGAAAGAGAACCAAGATAATTGTGTTATGAAAATGTGGTATTCCTTTACTGAAATTGTAAAACAAGTGGTGATAACTACATTTGGTGTCTGAAAATTTTGTTTATGATATCATGAGACAAATTTAACTTTAAAAGGGGAGGGGGTGGCTGAAAAAGCTGCACCACATTTGTTCATTACAAAAGAATAAAAAGACTGTCTCCAAGTAAGAAAAATGTCATCATCGGCCACCAAAAGTCAATTAAATGGTGCTCGCATTTATGTGAATGTAATGCACAATCAGGTTAAAATTATTAGATGTTGGACTAAAAGGTAAAATTTAATGAAAAATTCTTTATTTTAATTTACATAATTGTATAAAAAGGTTACAGTGAGTAATGTTATTGAGTAATGTAATTTGATAGGTGATCAATGGTCACAAGCTATATGGAGTGATGAAACATAGAAATTATTTTTAAGTAGTGATGGCGAATATATATAAGACATATAGGCAAAGCACTGCATCCTGTCTGCATTACAGCAACTGTGAAGAACTTTGTGTTATGATTTAGTCATGCATAGCAACTGATGGTATTGGTCTCTTTCTTGTTATCAATGGGACATAAAATGCTAGAAAATACGTTCACATTTTTCTAAAGCCAAACCTTATGCTTTCCATCAGCGATATCTCTGAACAATGTAACATTTATTTTTCAGCTCATTGGCACTTTTCGAGAGACAAACCTTATAGCTTCTATTGTGACCTCTTTTCAAATAATGCAAAATTTATTTTTCAAGTCTTTACTGTGCAGCAAATATATTTAAAGTAGTTTAGTACAAAAAGCATTGAATTGTTATCATGGCCAGAAAACAGTTCTGACCTCAAAATTTTAAGAACTTTTGTCATAATTTGAAAACTTTTATACATATAAAGCATTCATCAAATAAAAGAGGATTAATTGGGGCTATAATAATTTCCCGGCTTCATGTAATGACAAAGGAAGAACTTAAAGCTCTTGTCTTCTCAATGAAACATCAATGTGAAACTGTAAAAAAAAAAAAATTTTTTTAAGGCTATCCAACTAAGTACTGATAACTTACTGTAATCATCAGCATCTAATGCATCTCTATAATTATTGCCTCTCAATTTTTTTGTATTACAAATGTTTGAGTTTTGCCTTTTGTATTGAAATTAGCATTAAATTCTGATTAAGATGATATGCAAGAGCTTGTATTTTGTGGAACGTTACATCTTCAAAAGTGTCCATAACTGTGGCCACCGCTGCAATTTACTTGTATCAAAAGTAATTAAAGTTTTGTCCATGATGCCGTAAATATTTGGGAGGGATGGGGTCTGAAGTGGTGATTATTATGAACAAATATATAATAAACATGTTTAGAACATATTTTGCCAAGATAGATAGAAATATCTTTGAACTGTCATTCAGACTTAAAAAGTTTGAAAGGCAAAGCTCAGATAGTGAATTTGACCTTTGGAGTTTTGATCTCTGAGTTCAGTCTGCATGCAATGCTCTTGCAATTATTTGATGATGATTTGCTAATTATATTTTGTTAATTTCTAAAAATGCTGTTTTGCATGTTTCTTCTTTCTTTTATGGAATACTAGCTCTTATCCACGACTTCGTACGCGTGGAAATTTTGATATGTATATGTGAGAACTGACAGTCTAAAATGTTATCAAAACCATATGCATGCAAAAATTTTCAACATCAATTGGAGCAGCGCAAAGACGTGAATTTTAAGCACCAGTTGGTGTAACGCAATGCAGATTAGAACATTTTGGTTTCAATTCATCTGTTTTATTTTAATTTAAAAGCACTTCTGAAGGAATCAAAATATCTATTAATTAACAATGAATAATTTTAAATTTATCATACACTACAAAAATAAATGGAATCTTTTGAAATAACCGTTACGTCTAACATCATTAGCATGGAAGGAAAATGTTATGTTATTAAAGCCATAAGGGTACTTTTCCATTTGTCGGGCGCAAACGAACAAGCACCAAAGAAATTTGAGAAAATTTGGCGGAATTCTAAATTATTTGCTAACGGAAACATACCACTTTAAGCATATATAAATATATATATAGCTAACACAAATACAATTTAATTACAAAACACACACAGTGGAACAGTTTAATATATAGTCATTTTCGCCAAAAAATAGTTTGCCACCAAATTTTAGCGAAATGGTATTTCCAATCACAAGGTTTCGATGGCCGTTCCTGCAAATTAACGGAAAATAGAAAAAAATATCAATAAATGCAGTAATACGGAATGCACTAAAAAATTTAATCGAAAATGATGAAAATATGCAAAAGAAATAAGTACAGCAAGAAAAAAATTAAGAGAAATGAATAGGAAATAACGAATTATATTAACACAAGAACATCATAAGAAAAAAATTTAATAAAAATTCCTTTAGAATGGTTAGATAATATTAAGAGAACACCGGAAATAGAAAAATAAAAACAAGCAATTCAAAAAGCTGAGGCAGATGTTTTCTGATTTTTTTTATTTTTGGGCGGAAAAGTTAGTTTTTAATTAATAAAAAATTAACTGGAATAAAAATTAGCCTATGTTCTTCTGTAGACTATAATCTATCTATGTGCTAAATTTCATTGAATTTCCTTTCGCCATTCTGGTGTGATTGAATTCCATCATCCATCCACATTTATAATACTAGTATAGATAAAGTGCCATTTTCTGATACTAAGCCTATTGGTTTTTTTTATTATACATCCTCTGGACAGATTTTTTTTGCAATATATATACATTTGTGATCCTAAGTATTAAGAGCTGGAAATATTCATTTTAATGATGTCGCTCTTTCGCTTTTCATAAAGTAATCAAATGAAGTTTTAATCTCGTAAATAGTTTTCTAAATAAAATAAGTAATTTTCCATTACAGATACATTTTTAAAATTATAACTTCTAAATTCACTACTTTTCCTTTTTTAGTTTCAGAAATTCGCATAAATTCCTCATTACTAAATACAATTTTAAATCTTACCACACTCGTGTAAAATAAGCATTTTTTAAAAATACTTTTTTAACTGTAATGAAGTATTATTTGCAAAACAGTATTTTTTTAGAATTCATAATAAGCAAGAAAGATAAGAAAAACTTACTATAAAACTAATTATCTTAATATTAATTCCAAAGTACATATTTTATTTTTTCTACTACATAAAGTGTATGCTTTGTAATTACTGTAGATAAATTTTATAATCTGATGAATAACTTTGCTCGTATCTTCATTTATCTGAAACATTTTTCTACTGAGAACAGTGGATTAAAAGTATATGAATTGTGTATTTCATTTAACTTTTAACATGTTAGAAAATAATACTTTAAAAAAACTTAACATGTTTTTATTATTTTGTATTCAGATTGACAATTTCAAAGTTTGTGATATCAATTAAAAACTTTTTTTTTAACTTCTACCCAATATGTCTTTAAGAAAATTGGTTCAAATAATAAGACAACCAGGAATCATATTTTGATTTAATTTAAATTATCATATTTGCCATTATAAACATTTAAAATACCTGATAGATAAGGCCCTCTTTAAATTGAATAACTATTTCATTTTATTCTGATGCTTTTTGTTTTAAGCTGCAAAGTATTTTATATTGTTTTTAAAAGCTGTATTTTTTGGAATAATTTTTGTATTTATTTCAATTTTCCTGATTAATTCTACTTTTTTTTTCCAGGTATCTGTGAACATCTTGGTTTCTAAAAATGCATTGAAAATCGAGCCAGAAGTACTTTTACTCATTATCAATTGCCTAAATAATGTTATTTCTAAATGCATTCAATTAGGTGATGGAAGAATAAAAGAATTGGCAGTAACTACACTTTCTATTTTGGGAAGCAGTGAAGTAATAACAGGTATGAATTATTAGGTATTTAGTTTCTTGAATAGATATAAAAACTTCAAAATAAATTTCCAACCAAATTAATTCATATTATTTTGTTTTTTAATCTGTGAAAGGCTTTTTCTAAGATTTCTTTTAATTTAATTATTCTGTTATATGTATCTATAAGTTTATAAAAAGGAAATTTATTTATTGGAAAATTAGAATACATGTGACCTACCAATTCTTAAAAAAAAAAAAAAAAGAACAAACAAATTAAAAAATTCTTTTGAATTAAAAAAAAAATTGAAATTTTTTTTTGAATCCCCCCCCCAAAAAAAACTTATCAACAATAATTTTTTAAAAATGATTTTTATCTGTAATTATTTTTTTTTATTTTCCGTTATTATTATTTTTATTTATTTATTTCCAAATTTAAATTGTAAAAAAGAGGGGATGGGGGAAAAGCAATTGCATCGTTATTCTAATTTAAAAACTACATTTATATTTAAAAAAAAAGGTGAGGTAGGGCAGTCTTAATGTGCATTTGCCAATAAAAGAAAATGAAGGAAATCCTTATTTCTCAAGACAGGAAACCTGACTATTTTACTCAAGCAAGCTTTACTTCTTCTTGTGTTTTGTCGAAAAAAAGTGTTATTTTGTTAATTCTGTTATATATCAAACAATAATTGAAAACAAAATAAATGAGTGATTAAATTTATGTTCTGAAAAAGGTGAAATCTGCTATATTAAAATCCCTTGACAGGAGCCATCCCTAAGTTCCATGATCATCTTGTGAAAAGAATGAAATAAATATCTTTGGAATTTATATGAATGACTCAAATAAAAATTTAAAAAAAAGTGGCTAAGGGATTGTAATAGAAATTATTGCTACTTATTACTGTATCATTTCCATTACAAATAGGTTGTCATATCACTTGGAAATAGGAAATTTGAAAATTTTCACACAAAACCAATTTCAAGTTTATTTGATTTTTTTGCATGTTAGTTTCCCATTTTAAAAAATACTGATCTTTAAAGCTAAAGGTTGTAGTCATAACTTCCAACAACTAAACAAAATGATTAACGATTGTATAAATCGCTAACTCATTATTTCTACTCTTTCTTTCTTTTTCTCTGTGTATATATCATTCCAGTTTCGATACAGCTGTCCTTTTCCACGAGATTCACAAATGCGGCCAATGAGCATGCATGAGAGTTTTGTAACTGCTGGAAAAATAGAATACATTTCTCTGATGGAAGTAACAAGTGTGTGATGGTGTGGTCTGCCGTACTTGAGTTCATTGAATAATTTGGTTTTTATTTGAGAAAATGTGAACTTATTTTTTGAAAATTAGAGATTTTTGAAATAATAATTTACTGAAATTCCATATTTAGTTGCAATTGGGTGAATAAAATATGAATCCTGACTTTGCTGAAAAGATTCGAGAAATTCAGCAAAATCCATTTATTTTGTACTGTTTGCTTTGTGAGAAGATAAGCTTCAGCAATGTGGTAAAACAGACAATTACAAGTCATGTTTGGGTGGAAACTTATGACTGCATGCCAGTTCAAAATGGTCATCATTTATGTTTTACTTTGCATCTAAAGCCCCAGTCTGATGGTCATTGCTGACATCTGGTGCATTTTACCCTCTATCCCTTTTCTTGTGGTTTTCTGGTGTCTGTTCATTTTGCTGACAGTTTGCAGGAATATCCTTATTAATATCCATGGGCAAGAGAGGTCCTATAACGGGTCAGTTAAAAATGTATGAGAAGTGAGAAGACCATGAGAAGTAATAATATATCCTATCCCTTAGTATATAAATCCTGTTTTGATAATAAAAATAATTTCTTTTCCTGTGTATGCAAATATTTAAAAAATATTCTTTTGTTTCAGATAATGTTCAATTGTTGCTTTCTTTCCTTGTGTCCACTTCTTAAAACTGTGATGCATTGTAGCTAGAACATGAGTGCTTTGTATCTTGAATACACATTCAGGAAAAACAATAGGAATCCCCCCCAAAATTTGAGTGGCAACTTTGATAGATTTAAAAAAATTATAACATATAAAAAAATATTTATTTTGTACAACATTTTTATAATAATAGCTTTTCTAGTACATCAAAATTATTTGTTTAATTGATTCAATGTCAATATAAGGAAAACACAGCTTCCATGATAATTCTTTTTTGTTATATACCCTTTCTTCTCACACCTTTTCGTGAAAAATTAATTTTATTCTCTTATCTTGACTACCTGTTCCTAATGAACTTTGCAGGTTACTCCAAAATACTCATCAGGATTTTTTATCTGTTTAAGAATAAAGTCATGAAAAAAATACCACAAGTATTTTGACATCCTATTTCTACAATTTGATGTTCTTACAAATGCACTATACAATCTACATTTGAAAATAGACATGAAGTGTATGAAGAACTTTTTTTAGATCTATTTCAGTTGCTCTAAAACTCCATTAATTATCCTTATTTATAGCAAAATGAGTTTGATTACTGTTTTTTAGAGTTTTAATCAGCTACTAACCATTTTTTAAAATATATTAATTAAATGCATTTCTTTTAATTCTTGCATAAAAATGTGGTGGTTTTTTTATAAGCACTGTTAAAGTATATATAATGACTATTCTTTTCTGTATCTGTGAAATAAATGTTTATAGGCTCTATAAAATTGGTTTGTATCGAAAGAAAGGGATGATAAGAATGGATTATTCTGCTAAACTTATTTTTAATAGTGATGTACATTAAATATAATTTTACTCTTTACTCTGAATTTTTAATATTTGTTTTGTTGATTAAGTTTAGTTAATATTTGTTTATAATTAAGTGATATTATATATATTGGTTATGTACTTTTAACAGAAGTGCCAATGATTTTTTTATATACTATGTAATATTTTTATTCAATAAGTATAATAATATACATAATAATTAAAAGTAAAAGTAATTTTTTGAAATATTTATATACTTAGTTTAGAACTTTGAATAAAATTTTAGTGTTAAAATACCTGATCTAATTTTAAAATTTCAAATTAACTCTTTTTAAATTTCTCCAAAATACTGCATGGACTACTATTGAATTTTGACCATATAAAAAATAGACATTAACTTGTTTTTTGCCATGAAAATTCAATCATGAAGACATTTAAAAAGGCAGTCAGAAATATTTGACAAAAATTGATTTAAAAAGAAGGGGAGGATTTTAACTTGTCCCATTTCTGAAAAATTCTTAAAGCATTGAATTGGATCTTCTTAAACAATGATATTTGGAAGTAGAATTTCTACATTCCAGACAATTGATGAAATAAATTTTCAAAAACAATAAGTAATAATTATTTTTGTAAAAATTACACAAATTTTTTTAAAAAAAAATAGGTAAATGACATTTTTTTAAATATAAATTATTGTTTTTAGCTTAGTCATGTGAGACATACAGAATTTACAATATGATAGTGAACACTCAAATTAAAAGCAAATGCTTTTTGATATTCTAGTAAATTTGTAAATTATTTTTGATCCTGCTTATAGAAACTTAATATTCACTTCTTAATTTAGAAACCAAATAAAGGGACAGTTTATCTGAAAATTTTAGTTATGTACCATTAAGATTCAGAGATATTGTATTATTATCAGCACTGTCTAAATGCTAAATGCTTGAGTATACTTTTAAACAAAATGCATAATTAAGATGGCAAATTAGGTTTTATAAATAATGATAAATTTTATAATATTTTCATATTATTTGCACACTTATTAGACAAAATAGTATCCAGACACCTTCATGTTTTAATTGTGTGATAGATACTTCAATTGTTAATATGAAGTAGGAGTGTGTGTATTTTTATTACATTTAATTATATAAACCTTTGTGGGATGAAAGGAATGCTCAAATCTGAGTTTGATCACAATGTTCTACACCAATTGTGTGCAATTTTTTCAGAAAGATGACAAGAACTTTTGCACGGTCACCTTCAAATAGTAATAGAGTCAATGCAGTACAAAGCAACCCAATTTCATGTCAGTAACAGAATTAAACTGCAAAATAAGCAAAACATAAAGGTGTTTGAAATTTATCATACTCCCATGAGTTATGGTGCAAGGTTCTCATTGAATCAAGCAGTATAAATTTTACTCTTTCCAATTGTTTAAAAGTTTCTTATGTTTTTAATTCTACAGAGTATATCAAGGTACATAATTTTACATTTTAATTTTTGAATAAATAATAGAATTGGTTATTAATATCTAATTTACTTAATTTTATTATTTGATTAATTATTGTTTAAGAACCTTTCATGCCTTTATGCTCTCTAATAAATCTGTTTAAATAGTCAAGTCTAAGCAATATGAATTTATAAAAAATCCATCATAATTTAACCTCTCTTAACCTTTTATCTACTAACAGTACTTATACCATTTATATTTGGATTATATTTTTGTAATATAACTATTTTTGCCAATGGTATTCTAAAAAACACAAAAAATTTAACCCAAACAGCAAGAAATGAATATTAGCTAAAAAATAGGAATGAAAAATATTTAACTAATAATTAAATTAAGATATTTCTATTAATTAAAAAAATTTCTCTTTGGATTCTATGGGACTATTCTGTAAGGAAACTTAACTACTGGTGCAAAAATGAAGTTGGAAAATTGGTGGCAACGTAAATAAATAGATAAAGGGTTAAAGAACCATTGATATTCAGGTCACTGCAATGCCAATACCATCCTACATTTTAAATAAAATGCCTTGTATATCCAACTTAACTAGGCCCCCCAATTATTTCTATGTTTTTTTTCCCTGTGCAGTTAAAATTTGGTTGCTACTCTTGTTTTTCTTAATGTGTTCAAAATATTTACTTTATTTATAATAATTATATACTGTTACATATTTTATGAGTTTCATATTGACTGAAAGCTGGCTATTATGCAATAAAATCTGGTATTTTTTTAAATAAATCTTCTGGGTTTTTTTTTTCATGTTTATTTTTTTTAAATAGTTTTTTAAGTGTTCATATGACAAACAACCCTTGATTAAAGTTGCAAATTATTATCAACTTTCTTTAAAACCAGATATATCTAAGGCCTTTCTTTCTACATCAGTTTCTGGTCAATCCTCTAAATGTCCTTGTGACTGAATCTTTGCCAACATAAGCTCATGCCTATTCTTCATATGGTCAAGATTCGAAAAAGTTATTACTGCATTTCTAGAGAAATTGGGAAAAGCATTTTAACGTGAAAATGCTTCATTAGTTAAAGATTAGGATTTGCATTGTCTACAAACAAAGAAGTTTAACTTTTTTATTTATGAAATAATTTTTCCCATATAATAATTTATATATGGTATTTTAGATACACTAAAGATTATGAGCCATGCGGACTCATCCTTGTCTTATTCCCCATGTGTCCATGTGTATAATAGAAAATTACTTGGAGTGACATCATACCTAGGTAAAATTATTTATTTACATAGATAATTGAAATTCATATATAGTTCATTATGATTGCCATAATGGACAATTATATGTGCGTTCCTTTATTATTTACTACTGCAATCTTATACTCTAAATAAATGTTTTTTTTCTCAGAGGAAATATGTGTAATTAAACTGTTATCTTTTAACTTATGAAATTTAGCCTGTTTGAATTTATATATGCATACAGTAAAATCTGTTTATAATGATATTACTATGTACTAATTTTATTATACTGGGAGCCATATTATACAAATTCACTGATATAAAATTGTGGCTTTCAAATTTACCTTATACATACATTGTAAATGTAATTAAAATTAATTACAATGAAAGGGGTTTGAAAAGAGAAAAGCCATTTCATAGTTGCCTTCCATAAGACAGACTAACTCAAAACAATGAATTTGGCATAGCACAATTTTTTGTGCTTTATCAGAAATCATTGGTCCAGTAATTGGAGAATTTTATTACATAACGTTCTAAACATTGTTACTCATAGTACTTTAGTAGAGGGGGGGGGGTCCTTCAGAAAAATAACTGCTATCATTTGAAAAATTCTGCTCTTTTCAACAGCATTGACTTTGCTTTATTCCTTGATGAATTTCTGAATTTATTGTAGCTTTTCTTGAAATAACAATTTTTTAGTCCTGTCAATGTAGAATTAAGAATTTAACACATTAAAAAGTAATTCAAGAAATGAGTGGTCAGGTTGAAATGCTAATTATGTAGGAAGAAGATTGTATACCTCTGCTGCAACAGATTCTGGCTTCTATTGTTCTCTTCCTGTTTTCCCTGCTATCACATATTCTGGATCTTGAGTTGCCATTTTCCAAGGGGGGGTGAGGGTGAAATTGAATTAGCTTTTTTTATAAGTAAATTCTCTGTAGACAAGTACATCTTAAAAAATATTTATCATTGTCAATAGGCTCAAACCACATTGAGAAGGAATAGGAATTCTGAGAACAGTACAGAAATTCTATTGGGACCAAAGAAAAATGGTTATGAGCAAGTTTCATTATATATAATATTCCTCTCCAAAGTGTTTAAAGTTCCTGCCTTTATTTTTATATAAAATATGTTTATCATTATTTAAACTTCATTTCAACATATTTAAATATCAGAATTGTCTATCTTTGAAATAATTATTTCAATTTTTATTTACACATTTGAATATACCAGTTTAATAAGTAATAATCCTTTACAAATGTTAAAAGCATGTATACTCCTAGCTTTAGATTTTTACAAATATTAATGGTCTTGGATTCTGCTCCAAATTTTTGAAAACAGACCTAGTCTACTTTTGAGGAAAGTATTCCTTTATTGCTAAATATTGTTCTGAAAGAATAATGGAAGTCTTGAACTTGGCATATTTTTAATTCAAGCCAGAAATATAGTCAGTTGAATTTTTGCTTTCATTGTCAGATATCTTATGATATTTATTTCTTAGCATTTAAAATTATGATTTTGTGTTTAATCAACCAAATTTAATTATTCTTTCAATTAGAAAAATGAAAGCTTAGAAAAAAATTGCATAGTTAAAAAATGCTCTTTTTAAATAGAAATATTTTTTATAGTTAATTTAATTCTACCATTGTTAGCTCTCTGTGATTATGCATTCAATAATAAAGAAAGGCAAGATCAATTTAATATTAAATCTCGTATCTTTGATTTTTTTTCTCCTCCATTCTTTTTTTCTTATTGTTATAAATTATTTTATTCATATTACTTGTAGAATTGACAGGTGTAGAATTGACATTAAATGATTCTCTGTGGTTATGGTGCTGCAATAACAAAGTTAGTAATCTGTTTCAAGAAATCATTTTGGAAAAGAAGATATCTTATGAAGATTTAATTTCCGTTTTAATTTCTGTAAGTAATCTGTTCAATTCCAGCATATTCATTTATTAAATTCTTACTAACAACAAATAATATTATATATTTAATTTTTTGCAATTTTGTTTTAGGTCTTGCCACATTTGACAAAAGATGAATGGTTTGAATCGGCTCGTTTAATTAGAGAATATGTTAAATATTCAAATCCAAATTTTTCATGTACAATGCCCTGGCTATTACCAAAAAGTATGTTTCAATCATGAAATTGTTTATTTTTAAATATTAATTATTCAGTGATATTCTCTAATTTAAAAAGATTACATCATTTATTGAAAGCATTATAAAATCAAATCCAGAAAGGCATTTAAATATGCACATCCCTTTGAACATGTATTTGTTATCATGATCAATGAAAATTCATGTATATTCAAAAGTTTCAGTTTATTTTATAAAAATAAAGGATTTACAATTAAAATTTCTTAAAATGAAAGTACCATCCACCAATTAATGTTTTAAAAAAAATTATTAAATGAAAGAATGCATTTACTTTTATTTTTCAGCTGATCCTCACTTGTATGCTGTAATTCGTTGTTTGATGGATTCATATTATTTTACTCTCAAGAAGGGTGTTTTTGATCAATATTACATGTCACATTGCTTCACAAATACTATGCAAGTATGTATATTTTTATATTTTGTGAAATAAAATATCATTAGATGTTAATGAAATTTAAAAAGTGTAACAAATCTTTTTAATATTTCTACAAGAAATAAAAACGACATCAGGTAAGCTTTTTGATTATGAAATTCCCTTTCTTCTTGCTTAGGGGAAATTGGTGAAAATAAAGTTGCTAATATAATAATGATAATCAGCATATTGGATTATAAATCTATCATAATTTACTTCGAATTCTTTAAGACTAGTCATAGATTCAGTTTGATTATTAGTTAATTTGCACATAGCACTTTAGATTCATGCTTACTATTTCTCTTCTGAATAATGATGGATTAATTTTTCATTCCAGTCTCTGAATCGTATAATAAATAAACTTTTAGCAATTTTCACATGTGTTTGCAAAGCATATCTATAATTTCTAGCTCTTTTGCTCAGAAATTTAATGCCTACATGTTTTTTTGATCTGTAGCAAGTTGAACTTTAATAAACAAGGGAATATATCTTCAGTTAATAAATTAAAAGTATATAAACATATCCAATATGCTTTATAAATCACACGATAATCATATTGAAAGGTTAAAAGAAATTAGATTTATCCTTGTATTATTTTTTTTAATTACCTCTCAAACAAAAATGCGTAAACTCATGTAGGAGCAGGTCAAAATAAATTTATATTAATGTAATGAATGTAGTTATGACTGCATTGCTAAAAGTTCCGAAAATCTGACCATTACTTCTTTATGATAATAAATTTAATTCCTATTAATAAACTTTATATTCATCAGTAATAAGTTTTCTATTATATATAACATAAAAACTGATTTTTTTAATGTTTATATTATTATTATTTCAGAAAATTTTAAGTGAAGAAGTTGATTTACATTTGTATTTGAATGTTTTTCTGGATGTGTGTCACCTTACCTTGAATAATACAGATGAAGTCTATACTAGTCTTCTACCATTTCTTTTAATTGTTAAAAAAACTATTGAAGATGAATGTAAAGATAAACATTTGAAAGTAGTTTATTTACAACTGCTTCGCGATGGCATAAAAGGCCTGCCAAATTCTGATGAAAAGCTGCCTTTTTTTAGTGGCAATTAAATGAATGATTGTGATTTGTAAGCTCATTAATACATTTTTCTCAGTTGTGTAAATCATTTGTCAATAAAAACATGTTGAATTATAAAATTTCATTTATTAATTGATTGACGATTATAATATAGGTTTTGGAGGCCATTCAAGATGAATATTCTGAAAAAAAAAAGTATTATTAAAAGTATTATATTAGTACATTCTGAACAAGTGTCTAATTTCCAACCAATTATATTCTAAGTTAATAAATGTACAGTGAAAAAATATTAAAGTCAAATCTTTATATAATCTCCATCTCCATAGTCATTTTCAGTAAAATATTCTTGACATTTTAAACAAATACTTTTCCATCAAATAGAAGACAAAGAAATATTGTATTTCATAATCGATAATTATGTTGATTGGTTAACAAATCTCTCACCATTGAAATGGCCTGAAATACTAATATATCAAGCTTCATAAATTGATTATTTTACTGCAGAAATGTTTAAAACGACACTATGTGAAAAGTGTTTTACTAAATATGGTTAGGAAAATTTAGACATTGGAATAAAGATGTACATAAATCATGCAAACATTTACCTCCACATCAAGTTCTAATATATCTGCAGTAGTGTTGAGTAATGCACCTAGGCTTGGACTTGTTCTTCCAAAATCACCGTGTACAAATTCTTTCACATATCTTTTTCAAATTGAGGATATGTAATAAATAATTCAACTGAAACAAAGCCATATTTAAAACCCAAAATAATGTATATATTCATTAGGAAAATTTTTCTGTATATTAGCGGTGCCAGTTTAAATTATAACATATATGTCTATAAAATAAATTCATAAGCCGCACTGAACCAAAGGGTAGGTAAATTTTCCATAAAATAATCAAATAATATTGAAGTATTATTTAAAAAAACTTCTTAATGCCTTTCATATGTTAATGATTACAAGATACTCATATATTAAGCTAGTCTTTATGGGAGGGAATATATAATCCAAATATTAAAAAAATAGTTCAACAAAAAAGCATAGAATTTCAAAAATAAATCAACATATTACATATTTATTCTTTTTAAAAGGATACGTTCCTGCTTGAGTTTCAAGCTTTAATTGCAAAATGTGTTCACTGATTATCTTTGCTTGTATGCTGTGTAACAGTTTTTCTCGAGTTGCTAGTGTGCGCCTTTAAGAATAAAAGAATCGGTGTATTGCTACATTGAATTAAAATCTTAAGATTTTTTTTGGGGGGGGGGACATAAGTAATACAGACTTACCTGTGTAAAACACGAATTGGTGTCTTTTGATTCAACTTCAAATCTTTTAAGCTCTCTAATTTTTTGACATCTTCATGTAACAAAACTTTTTCAACAAGACAAAGAGCAGAATAATTTTTTCGTTTTAGTTCTTCACCCTCTTTTAAAAGTAAAGTATCTAACCTAATGAAATGCATTTATATAAAAATAATTGTGTCAAAAAATGTTTAATAAATTTCAACTCTCATTAATAAACCATTTATTTTTTAAATTTAGTTTAGATGCCATGAAAATAATGGCTTGCTTCTCTCTTTAACTCAGTCTATTAAGAACAATTACTTGATTATCATACATAAAAAAAAAGTCAGTCATTTAGATAAAAAAGTAAACATTTAATATTAAAGAAATGGTAAAAGGACATATCACAGGTTTTAAAAATTACTTATATAGATAGCATAATGAACATAATATTCAATGTCACAAAATATTAAATGGTATTTTGTTGTGCTATATAATTATTATTCAACAGCTAAACAGATTGATTATTTCCTTTTTTTTTTTTTGAAACAGTTTTTCTTCTATTCTTTGAACTCTTATAATAAATTATCCTAAAGGGGAATATTTATTTCGAGGTGCTGCATAAACAGGTATATCAATAATGTATTAGCTGTGAGCACTTGCACAAATATTTTCCTTAATGGGGATAGATAGAATGAACTATCATTGTTCTTCTTATATTTTTAAATAGTTATCTATCATTTTCTCAGATTTTAATTTTATTCTAAATTCTGCTGTGAATTGTATATATTCATAAATACATGCAGAAAATGCATTTTTTAGTAAAATTATTGGAAAATCACATGTTTTTTTAACGAAATATTACTCATTTGAAAAAGCTGTTTCTCCATTAATAAATACCACTTTTTAGACAAAATGGAAATTTATATTCCACTCAACTAAATGTCACCCCAAAATAATTATATTTCAATGTGGTAACTGTTTGGAATTTTCTGATAAAAATCTGATTATGAATTTAAGTTCAATCCTTGCAATAACTATATAACAAAAATAAATCTTACTTTGATATAACTTGTAAATTCTTTACTGCTATTAAATCAGAACTTTTATTGATTTCCTGAAAAGAAAAAGTACTATAATAATCTATAAAGCATTATATTCAGTGAATCAGAAACTATATAAAAAGATGTTTTTTAAACTATTCTAATTACAAGACGGTCAAAATAACATCTGAACTTTGTAGATGTAAATAAATCACATACATGTTCTAGTGTTACATCAAAATATATAATTAGACTTACCTAAAATAACATTAAATAAATTTTTCTATAAAACATTTTTCTCATAATACTAATCCATAATCAAACTAAATATTATTATATAGATAAGAGATTAATAACCACTCATTTTAACATAACTGATGAATTTATAAGTATATATAAATCTAGCGCTTTTTATAAGGATTGCCAAGAAATAACAGAAAAGGTGTAGTATCTAATTGGATTAGTCTACTGCAAAATTAAAATATGTTAATTTGTCAAAATTTGAGATGATAAAATATATAGAAGCATTAAAAAAATCCAAACTACCTCTTCAATAGCTTTCATCTCTTCAATTGTCCATTCTAAACATCTAGGGTTTAGCAGTTCTAGAACAAATGGCCTACCTACAAAATAAGATAGCCTTTACTTACAAGTGTGTTCTTTTTCTAATTAAGATACTCTAATAATTGAAAATATGTCTGAACTAAAAAGAAAAAATTACATCTAAATACATAAATATATTTTATAGCAATAAGTATTTTCAAAATTTAATCTTTGTATGAAAATTATAAATGGTTATGTGCATTTTAATAGTCCACTAAAAAGTTAATTTTTAAATAAATTTACTATTCATTTTTTTTCTTGTGACTAAACAACTGTACTAATTTCTATATGTGTCTACTTCTTTATAAAGTTTTTTTAAAAACTAAAACTTCAGTTTGTTTTAAATTTACTTTTGCAAAAAATTAAAAACAATTTTGAATTCAATGCTTTTTATATGAATGAAACATTCAGGCACTTTGATGATATCTTGCTTAAAATTATTTCTACCAATCTTAAAGAAATAAGTATTTCTCCAACTATAAGAAAATTTAGCAATGAAAAATTTCATAGTTTGCACAAAATTCTAAATGCATAAACGTGAATTAGCATTCAAATAGTCAAAAATAAATTGATCGACAATAGAATATGTAAAATATATCTGCTTAAAACTTAAATGATGTAAATGTAATTCATTAAGTTTCAAATGCAGGTTTTCTAAAAAACAAATATCTTAAGAACAAGACTCACCATCGCCCAACATCTTTACATCTACATCCTCCCTTCCAGAGGCAGAAAATATAATCTCTAGATTAAGAAATAGTATGAGAATCAATTTATGATACAGTAAATTGAATTTTGCAGCATTTACCACATTTTGAAACAACTCTATTGAAAATTACTGATTATAATAAAATAAAATACAGATTACTAGTCCTTTTTTACTAAAATAAAATTTGAAAAATTAAACTTTAAGTTACTAATATAATTTATAATATTCAAATATTTAATATTATAATATTGCTTAAAAATTTAAGTCACATTTCAATACTGATATTTATTACATAAAATATGAAAAATTCAAGTGCATTTGTATTATTCACATTTGTATAATATTAGTTTATATTTTGTATTCAAGAAAACCTTGTTCATACAAGTATTTTTAAAGGTTAAACTTTATTCAAAATAAATAAATAAAGGAATTAAAAGGTCCCAAAAATGTGTTACTTATGTATTTTTTATTATATTATAATTATATTAAATTTTTTAATATAATTAAATGCAAACTGTACATCAAAACAAGATAATTTTAATAGTTCTTATTATTTGAAAAAATAAATACCTCTTAAAAAAATCGTATTAAGAAAAATAATTTTGGATTCAGTAAGCATTTCAGCTAATACTGGTTAGAAATTAAATATTTTCTGAACACTATAAATACAGACATGCTACACAGTACACTGAAGTGACAAAAGTCATGGGATAGCAATATGCAAATATACAGATGACAGTAGCATCGCAGCGAAAAAGTATAAATGCGCAGTTCGTTTTCCGGAGCTTTCATTAGTGTTCAAGTTATTCATGTGAACAGGTTTTTCGTGATTTATGGCGGCACGACGAGAATTAACAGACTTTGAACGTGGAATGTTAGTTGGAACTAGACGCATGGGTCATTCCATTGCGGATATCGTTAGTGAATTCAACATTCCGATATCCACAGTATCAAGAGTGCGCCAAGAGTATGAAATTGCAGGCATCCCATCCCATCATGGACAACGCAGTGGGCGACCGAGACCGCCGACGTCTGTGTAGAACGGTCAATGTTAATAGACACGCAACACTTCGTCAAATAACTGCAGGGATCAATGTGGGACGTGTCCGATAGGACTGTGCGGCGAAATTTGTCTTCCTTGGGCTATGACAGCAGAAGACCGACTCGAGTGCCTTTACTGACAGCACGACATCGCCTGCAGCGACTCTCCTGGGCTCGTGAGCATATCGACTGGTCCCTATACCAGTGGAAAACCGTGGTGTGGTCAGATGAGTCGCGATTTCAGTTGTTACGAGCTGATGGTAGAGTTCGAGTGTGGTGCAGAACGCACGAAGCCATGGATCCAAACTGTCAACAAGGCACTGTTCAAGCTGTTAACAGTCATTCCATGACTCTTGTCACTTCAGTGTATATTAAGAAAATCAAACAGTTTCTGAATTTTAAAAACACAGAATTCAATTTAAAATAGTTAAAACAAACTTATTAAAGAAATTTTATATTATCTTACTGTCTGCCAAAATTCTTTTTTTAACAACATCAGTAATAAGCTCATTAACAGAGGATTCCATTTTGCGTTCACCATCTACAAGCCAAGGAGTTTGACTCAATTCTCGAGAGTACTTATTATAGCGTCCACCAAGATAAAGAGGTGAATGTGTACATTTTATTTCATGAAAAGTGCAGCATTTATCTGGAGGCGTTGGAGGCAAAGTGTATAATCTATAATAATCGATAAAAATGAACTGTAGTTCTAATTTTATAATGAATATTTTTCAACCACATATAATATAACTAAGTGACCAATTATTTTATAACTGTCAATTCTTAGAAATGGTCATTGAATGTGGATTAAATATACTTTTTGACTTCATAAAATGTAATCAAAATATATGAATAAAGAGAAACTGGATGTTTTGGGGTTAAATTTTTAAATATTAAGGACAGAACAGATGATAAAGGAATTATTCTATTAGTACTTTTTTTAATGAAATAGAAAGATTTTTAATTCAAAATAGTAATGAAAACTTTATACTACTAGTATTAATATTCAGAATATGCATTATAAGAAATTCAAAATTGAAAAATATATTTTTCATTTATTTGAAATATTGTTAATATCAAAATATTTACTGATCTTACAAATTATAATTAATCATCTTAATTTATTACTGTAAATTAAATTACTTTTCAATTTTCATAGACAGAGCTTCCATTGCATTAAGCACTGCAGTCTTGGTATAAATGTTTTCTGCAGTAACCTAGTTGAATAAAATACAATATATGTTTCAATAAAAGCATACAATATAGATGCAAAACTTGTGGGTAATATTTACAGATTTTCTTTAATATGATGGTTACAGCTAATTATAAAAGGTATATAATAAAAAGTATTAAATGTAAATCATTTTTGTAGCATGGATAATTATATTCAGAAATAAATGCAAATCTTATTTTAAGCAAGATTTTTTCCCCAAAATAAATGATTATCTGAATATAACATTACTGAAATACAAATAAAAACTATTTAAAAATTAAAATGATTTAAAATAATACTTTATACAGAAAAAAAATACAGAATTTAATTCAAAAACTTATAATTATAGTAAATGATGGTTATTCAAAAAAAAAAATGTACTGTTTGCATTCTGTTTTTAAAAAAATCTCTGTTAAAATTTGCAAATTATTAATCTAACACAAATGTATTTCTAACAGTTGTTAGAGATAACAAAGAAAAGTATTCCTTACATTCTTTAATATTAATGCATAAAAACTTAAAAATTAACAGCTGAAGAACATTTAAAAGCAAATAAATATATATGCAGCAATTATGTCTAGTGAGACATGTTTTTTGGATTTGAATAAAAATAACTAGTGAAATTCTCACAAATGTTGCATGAATAAAAATGTTTGAAATTACTATGGATTTTAAAAATTTTGAATGAAAATTATCCATATCAACATCAATATATCTAATCCGATATTTAACAAATACAATGGAAAACAGAAATTTTGCCAAAAATCAAATATCTTGATTTTTTTAAAAATTAAATGCATTTTGATGAGCATTCAATAAGCAATACCATATGCAAATAAACAAATGAATAATAATCAAAACTACAGAAAAGAATGCATCAATATAAAAATAATTTAAAATTCATACTTTTGATTTTCTTGAATTTGGAAATGCTTCTGCACAATTTTTGAATCTGAAAATAAATATATAAATTAGATTAGAAGAACAATTCCAATCATTGAAAAGTTTAATGTTCAGAAAAATATGGATTCTTAAACAGACAAACATTAATAATGATAAATGATAGAACACAGTGAATGATAAAAGGTAAATAACAAATATTTCCTTGAATGTTTTGGCACATGATTAAAATACAGTAGATAAGGAAATTCAAACAAGTGGATTAAGACCAGAAATTAAGTAAAAAAGAAATCAAGCATAGAAAAACATGACTCTGATTCAGGCAATTAAGTTAACCAATGAAAGCTGCATAAAATTTTAAATATTGTAATTGGAAAAGAGTAGGCAAACAAAGGATTTCTGAAGGAAAAAAAAGTAGCCACACTGTAAATTATTTTTGAAATTCATCGTACATATATTTATAAGCAATGCATATATATTTTATGCATTAAAATTATTTGTTATTTAATATTATGTGTATATATATAATGTGTGTATCTTATTTTAACTGATAAAAATCATTCATTGATTGAGAAAAGGTGTATCATGACCATTGATCAGGTTTTCACTATTATTTTTCCAATTTTGATGGGAAAATGAAACTTCCTGTTCTCAAAATCAGCAGGTATCCGTGGAAAATCAGATAACTTAAAATTAGAATTTAAATTAATTTAATTATAATTTTTTATTTAAATTAATTTAATTAGAATTTAACTGCGATTCTGATTTTTACTCACAGAGTAGCAAAGGAAGTTTAAGCATTTATTCATTTTTTTCACTTTTGCAATATACAATGTATTTTTTAAATTACTATTGCATTACTCATACCTAAAATATTCTCAAAATTTATTTATTTTTTTAAAAAATAAACATTTTAATTATTTACAAATAATTTAAAATTATATCATTCACAATAATTTTATTTAAAAAATTAAATAATTTTGATATAAAGTACACTATTTCTGTTTATTTCATACAAACGCAAAATTAAAAGAGTATCAAAATATGTCAATAAATGAGCTACTAACTTTTCTATCAAAAATAATAAAGTATGATTTATCAATATAATAATATTTGAAAAGGTTTGGGAGGTCTGTAACTATAAAACTTTTTTCATTTTGAATTAGTATAGAAAAGCTTAATTGCTTTTCAAACAATTTAAAAATTATAGTGCTTTAGCAAATAATTAAACAAAAATACATAAACAAACAATACTTAGCTTTAGAAAATCTATACTACTATTATAAATGTGAAAGTTTGGATAGATGGATGGATGATGTTAGTCAATCTCACCAAAATATTTGAATGAAATTGGATGAAATTTAGCTCAGAAATAGATTATAGCTTAGTATAGAACATAGTTTTATGATTAGTTTTTGTTTAATTAAAACTAATTTTCCAGTCAAAAAATCTTCATTACCCACCGCCAAATGAGTAAGACTTCAATTTGCTTTTTTCCCATGCTAAGGAAGTTAGGCATAACATGTTTTCGGCCAATTATTTCAAACCATTCTACTTATTTTCTTAATGTTTGATGCATTTAAAATTAAACATTGTTAATTAATCGAGTTTTTGGATTCATTTTGAAGCATTTTTTCATTAAAATAAAATAGAATAAAGGAAACTACAAATTTCTAAACTATATTTCATTACGCCAACCAGCGTAGAAAATACACGCATTTGTATTGTTCCAATTGCACTGAAAATTCACGCATGCACAATATGTCCTGATAGTTGACACTTGTATTTTCAACAGATATGGACTTGATTTGTTTGGGTCATATTAATTAGCAAAATGATTTTCAATAATTGGTTTGCTGTTTTGTTTCATTTCAGGTACAAACTGTAAATAAATTGTTTTTAGTTTAGTTGTGCAGACTAATGTACTATCATGGGGTGCTTTGCGAAGTTAATAATTTTTTGGTAATGGTTTGTTTGGATTAACATTTCCTTCATTTTTCTATGTTACTGTAATTTGATCTTTCCTGTTTATTTCCCTTGATCTTTTCCTGCTGTACGTATTCCTTCTGCCTACTTTCATTATTTTTGATTACATTTTTTGCATGCATTTTATTTTCTGCATTTATTGATTTTTTCCCAATATTTCTGTTAATTTGCTGCAGCACTCATCAAAACCTTACAATTGGAAATGTTATTGCTAACATTCATCCTATATTCGATCATTTCACTAAAATTTGGCGCTAATTTTTTTTTTTTTTTTTTTTTGGTAAAAATTGATTTCTAAAGCACCATAATGTATGGTTTGATAAAATTTTACATTGTGATCAAACCATCAGTTATCACACATACAATCAAAATTTTCATGTGTACAAAGTATTGTAATAAAAGTTAGTAACAAATAAATAAAGTGAACACAAAATAAGACAGGAAGATACAATGAAATATACCTACAAAACAAAGCATTCTTTTATAGTATCAGGATATGTTGAAGAAATTAATATTTGAAAATCACTAGTAGGAGTAAAGCCAGTATTAGTAAGTTTGCCATATTGTGAACCAATAACCCATTTACATATATCTTTGACAGATGGAATGTTTTCATCAGAACAAACAGATTCCCTGCAAATAAGAAAAATAATTTTAAGTTGACAAAAATGAGATTACCTAGCATGAATTATTACTTATTAATTTCTTATAATAATTAACTATTATTTTATTAACTATTGTTTTAACCACAATAATAAGCAGTGCTCTTTGTTTTAAAAACTTCACTTCATATAATGTCCGTTTGAAAGATATTAAAAGCAATACAACTTATTTTCTCTACAAAATATTAGTAACTAGCAGGATATCTGGCACTCCTCAAAACCAAAAAAAAAAATGTGGAAGACTCAAAATTGAACTATGATATATAAAAACATATTTTTATTTTTTAAATATAATAACTGTCTTTAAAAGGTCAAAAATAGAGATGAATATTTTGTTCATCCAGAATATTGGTCTTTCTGGTACTAAATAATTGTAAAAGTATGGATAACTTCTAAAATTTGGCCTTCATAGTTTCATAAAACTGAATTTATTAATTTAATGAAAATTGAAGTTTATACATTTAATGTTTTTTACAATTGTTATGAAAGTTTTAAAACAAAGCATTTTATTATTAATTGTTTTCAGCTATTTACAGTGAATGCTCAAATTTATAGGCAAAAAAAAATGCAATATAAATGTACTATTATGCATATTAGATGAACGAAAAGATTAAAGCTTTTTACAATAAAATTTAATATCTTGAAAAAGAATCAAATCACCAATTTCAGAACCAAGAAAAATGTTTAAAAATAACTAATGATCAAAGAATTCTTCAAAAATAAATTTACAAAAAGTTAATTCCAATCCCTCCTTTTAATAAAAATAATTTTTTAAAAAACCCAAATCATAAAAATTGGAGAAAAAAAAATCAAAAATTTGTTTATTTATTATTTACTAATAAAATAATAAATCAACCTAATAAAAATCAATCTGAAGCTAGTAGGAAATATTTTATTTAACAAAAATAAAATAAAAGTCACTTTATTTAATCCTCATAAGTTTAGTAACATGCTTAATATATAAGATAAAACTGAGAATAAGTGAAAATTTACTTTTATATTAATTATGGAAAAATAATATGAAATAATAATGAGGTGCAAATATTTAACAAAAAAAAAAGTCAGTTTAAAAGTAATGTTCTAAATAATACATATTATTTACATTTTTTTTTTATAAATTTAGGAAAAAAGTTATGTGGTTATGAAAAATTATTAAACTTGTGCACCTAAACCATAATTGTTTTTTTTTAATTTTATGACAGAATAACAAGTAATACAAAAAAAATTAAATTACTTCCTACCAAAGCGAAACAAAGAAATTTTTTATTTTAATTACTTTTTATTAAATAATTGCAAATGTTTTTCTCATGTTCCGCTTTACAATGGAAGGTGGGGTGCTGTAGCTTTTGAGTATATGGATTCCTGATCACATGAAGGCAGGAATCTGGCTTCTGGATCATACACATCACAAACCCTTTTTACAAGGCTGAATTCATTCGTCCACAGATTGTAATTTACATCTGGAACAGAGAACGATCACCTCTAACACAGTGCCTCCAATGGCACGACAGATTTAATGTCCACCACACACACACATGGAGTGTATTCAACTGGCGAATTCGAACTCGTAGCCCAAGGGATGTGAATCCAATGCCCTACCAACCATACTATCCTGACCTAATAATTACAATTACAATAAATAATTGATAAAAAAATACTAGTTTTGAATTTTCAATGTCAATTGAGGCAGTCCAAAATGAGTGCATTTTCTACATCATTTAGGGTAAAGCAATACAGGTTAGAAATTTTTTCTGTATTCTGTATTATTTTAATTCAAAAATAGTTCAAAATGTATCCAAAAAATATATTAATTAACAATGTTTAAATGCATCAAACGCTAAGAAAATAAGCAAAATTGTTTGAAATAATTGGCCGAAAACATGTTAAGCTTAACCTAACTCGCATGGGGAAAAACAAACTAAATTTGTTACTTATTTAGAAACGGGGAAATGAAGATTTTTGTCAATAAAGTTAGTTTTTAATTAATAAACAAAAATTAATAAATTAATATTTGAAAAAATTGTATTTGCATCAAATGCCATTCACTATAATTTAAAAAACATTTACTTGAAATTGAGTGGATAAATAAAAAGTATTTTATTAAGGATTGGAAATTGGAACAAGTGTGTGTGTGCATGCGTGCGTACGTACGTGCGTGTGCGTGTGCGCGCGCGCACGCGCGTGCATGTGAGTAACCAGAAGATACAGAAAAAAAATTCTAAAAACATGCCTTCTTCAGAATTCTATTCCATACCAACATATTCTCAGTTCAGGTTTAATGAATTTGCAATGCTATTTTGTATGCTTAAAAATAATAAGGCTGTCTAGAATGATTATCTCTTATCAGAAATCTTGAGTGGTAAAAGAAGATAAAAAACCTTAAAAAGTATTAAAGAGCACTGAGTGCTAAACTAGATAGGATTTCAAACATTACATTTGCAGATTCCAAATCTAATTTTTAAAACTTCTAGTATTCATTAGTTTATCTAGTTTACTCAATGAAAACTCCCAATCAATAAAAAAGATACAAGAGAAAAATAGGGATAGAGATAACTAATAAGATCAGAATCAATGAAAGTGATTCAGCTGAAAGGTACATGAGGATCTTTTATCATTCCAGAATATTATCAAATAACAAAAATGGAACAGATCATCAAACTCTAAGCTTCAACATTTAATAAGCCTTGTGTTATAAAAATAGCAAAGTTTCATCAGAATTAAAACCCAAGCTATCAGGGAGGAAAAAAAGAAATTCACATCAATTGTTGAGCATATGGCGGTTGAAGATAGTGATACGAATCTGTGACGACAGGGCCAGTAGTAACATAACCACAATACCAAAAAGTCGACTTCAATATCATAGATGTTATCTGGCTTATGAAGCTAGCGCCACAATCTTTTAAGAGCAAAAATCAGAAAATTGGTTTTAAGCTCTTAACCACTGGTGTTGCATTGATGCAGTGGTGAAAATAAACGCATATGGAAATTTAATGACCAAGCAAATTTTATATAAATTGCAATTTTTAAGTGGAGCAAAAAACAAGTAATGTTTCTGTGAAACAATAATCAAAATAGTTGTTGATTTTGGAATTTTGAAGAGAAACATTTGGAAAGACACATGAGTGTTAGAGGTTATCTATTTTTAGCCAAGGTCACTGTCTACCACAAACTTTCTTTCGTCAGCTGTTTCTCATGATCTAGAGGGGGACGGAAAACATGTGATGGGCTGACGTATCGTCAGCGGGAACAGGGCAGTTCAGTTCACTCTGAGTGTTCAATTACTCATTTCGCTTTTTGATCAAAGGTATGCGTGCTTCTCATTCTACACATATAGAAATGCCAAAAAGAAAATATCTTACATTAAATGAAGCTCTGAATAAATTTTATGAATATGATTCAGAAGACCATGACATCGATATTGTAGTTCTTCCACCACAAACTGCAGAGGTGAAGAAGGGAATGATAATATTTGCATTTTTGAGTATAATATTTTACTAAATGATACAGCAGAACAAATCGAAATTCATTCAAAAAAGAAATCTTATCTCTTGAAAACCAGCAGTAGTAAAAAAAGAGGACTTGAAATAGGTAAAAAAGTAACCAGAAAATTTACCACAATCAAAAAATGAGAAAAAAATATATAGATCGGAAAGAGTAAAAATGAACATAGAAAGTAAAACTTGCAGAGATTTTTTATCTACTTTTTGGTACTGATATATTTTCACTTCTCAAATATCAGACAAATTTAGAGAGAAGTTACTACGATTTTCAGTATGAAGAGGAAAACAAAGTGATTTTTGTTGGTTGGAATGATAAAAATTATCAACTACCGAAAATAAAAAGTCATTCTTGAATTTTAGACACAAGATTTCCTTATTTCTTTTGCAAACTCTTTTGAGAATGGAGATTTCAGTAGATGCACTTCAGCCATCAGAAGACCTAGTAAATTTAACATTAATAATAAGCATTTAGTGTGTAGCCACTTTATTATAAAATCAGAGGACAATAGAATACTGTGTTGCAAGCAATGCCAGTCAGACCATATACAGTTGGAAAGAGTGTAAAGTTTCATTATATCATGATTGTAGTGAAAGTTTTCACATGTAAATTCATACAAGTTTGTTTAATATCAACCTATAAAATTAGTTTCTTTTAATAGTATTCGTGTTTTTCAAAAGAATAGAGAAATTGGAGAGATTTTCATAAATCCAATTCAGTCCAACTCTGTACTCTTTTTAAGATAATGATGCACGAGCGCAGCACTCAATTTCTCAAAAAGTTAAGCCAAATTTTGAAATTTTTACTATAAATTTTTGTTATATATTCACAAATTAATAGATACTAACATTTTTGTAAAAATAAATTCATTCCTTTTAGTTTTGACAGTTAATGGGTAAAAAACTACAGTAAAATAAGTACTATTCATTATGAAGTAAAGGATACAATATCAAGTATTTTTCAAAGCAACATAAATATATAAAGTATATCCATGAAATTCTATATGATTAAAAAATTCCAATTATTTTTCCAATAAGTATGTTGATTTATTTTCAAAAGATTCAGTTGAATTTTTAATAGTCGAGACTGCAAAACCCTTAAAAAATTTCAATAATAAAATATGTTGCATACATTTTTTATCTAAAATTTAATAGTTTTATCATATAACACAATATGTTATGAAAATATATATGTATATTGATGAATACATTATAGTTTTATAGAAATATTTGATTAAACATAAATACATACCCTAATTTCTGTCTCAAATAAAGCAGAAAAAGTCTCTGGAAAAATTCAAAGAAATTATATTATGAAATAAGCATAACAATTGTTTTCAGAAATAATTTTCAATTAACAAAAAAAAAAATGTTTTTATGATAATGCATCTCCTCTTTTACTTTTTTTAATGTACGCAAAAATTAAGTTGATTTCAAACAGTATAAATTCTAAGAAATATTCCTTTTAAATTAACATTTTAATTTGTGTTTTAATATTACAAAGAAACATTTTTAATGAATTTTTTTAATGAGAATTTTTTTAAATACTCTATGAAAATCATGTTATTTTTTTAATAACAATAACTATGCAAAAAAGTGGGAGGGGGGAGAAAAGTAAATAAATTTCACAAATCAAAAGGTCATTTACTTATAGCTATATAAATATGTACATTTATATCATTCCTATTATTTATTATTATTTCATGCTAAGGACAGTAAAATGAGAGGTGCAGTATTTTCTAAAGCATTAGATAATTGTTGATATGTCCTAATAGAAACAATTTCGGATTTTCTAAAAAGATTTTAAGTAAAGAAGAAATTGAATTGAATACTCGGACATAAAGGATTCAATTAATCAAAAATTAAATTTTAAAACACTAAATCCATGCAAAAAGATAGGGAAGAGCAGAAATTATTCAAATGCCTTTCATTTTAATTTCATTCATATTTATTAAATTTTAAACAAAATTGTTTAAACAAAACAAAAAAAATTACATCTCTTAAGTCCACAACAACAGGAAGAGACACCTGAAGAACAAAATCCTTGAATTTATGCTCACTTTTTGTAACTACATCAGAAAGCTGAAATTAAATAGTTAAGACATTTTTAAGTAATAAATACAATGATAAATAAGATGCTTTATACATACATGTGAATTGCCTATTCATTAAAACATTAAATTCAAATACATAAAAATAATAAAATACATAAAATATGAAAGAACACACATGTATTCTTACTCAACAAAAACTATATCATAAATTAATAAACTAAACATCATTAATTAATAATTGAAACTTGCATCTTTTTAAATTGAACTCTAAAATTATTTTAAATTCAGCTTTGAATATTTAAACATTTTTTTTTTTTTTTACTCTGGCTTTGATTTAAAGGGGGGGGGGATATTTCTTGTCTCTTCCTTTTCCCATCAATTTAGAAGGTTATAGCTTTTGGGAAAACTTTACTGATTTTAGTTAAACGACTACAATTGTCTTCATATAAAAATAATCCAAATTGTATGATAACACTGTTTGTCTCCTGGAGTTGTTGTTACTTAATGTGTAAGAATAGTCAGAAGGAAAATATACTAATTTTTATAATGTAAGGTTGCACTTAGAATCTGCAAATGTCTATGAATGGTTTATAAACATATGGGTATTAGATCTTTCTTTCTTTTTTCTGTTCACTAATCACCATTTGTTTACCATCTGATTTTAATTGTTAGCTTTAATTAGAGTATTCCTGAACATTTTGTAATTACTGAATTTTGTAATAATTGTATTCATATTTTTTAAAAATTGTAGCAAAAGTTAAGGACCTAATGTCTACTAATATATGATTTCAACCTTATCTGTATTTGTATTTGGCTCAGTATTTCTAGGGAAAAATGAATTTTGGTGTTTTTTTTATTATTGAATTTCATTTTTTAAGGTCAATTTCTTTTTATATGTGTTCAACAATAATTTTAAAACTTCAAGGATATATTTTTTTAAAAATTTCTTCTTTTTACATTTAATTTAATTGCTTTTTATTTTAATGTATTTTGTATATTTGTATTAATTAAAATTCATGAATTTATTGAAGTTCAGCTTTTTTTGTAAATTATTATTTGTTTCAAATCTAATTAAATAATTAGTTTTGATTTCAGTGTTTCTGAAATTATTTTGTTACCTAATGGATAGTAAAGATCACCAAGAAAAAAAAGAAAGCTTTCCAAATTAATACATATTTACACCTAAAGTATAGTACAATTTATTTATTTATTCTTAAGTGCTCTACCAGTGTGCATTGGATTTTCCTATACAACTTTCATTATTTAATTACTGGTGACACATAGTTTATACTGACCAATAAGAAAAAATTTAAAGGAATGGACACTAAAAGGTCATGAAGAGCTGACAAATCTAAGTTTGAAAAACCCATGCTTAAAAGAAATAATAAAGTAACTAATAATATAATAAGTGTAGAAGAGAGACAGAAAATAATGAATTGGGTGTAATTTCAAAAACAGAGAAAAGTAGTTTAAGAGGTTCCCCTAAGTAATGATGGGTACATTCTATTCCAACTTTAATTATGGATGCTCTTTATAAATTTTCTGGTTGTTTCTTATATTATTTAAACAAAAAATATAATAACAATTTTAGTTTAAATAATAAAATAATAAATAATTATGGTGTGTTTAATAATTTAATTAAAATAATATTTAATAATAATTTTCCATGATTATAATATAATATTAATGGTCATGGAAGAAAAAAGCTAAAACTATACTGGTATATGTTTAAGAGTTCAAAAATAGGATAAGTACTTTTGAAATTTGAAAAATTTATAATTTAATTTATTTTCCTCATAATAAACTCATACCTAAACAGTAATCAAAAATGTTTAACGCATGACTATAAGCTACCAACTATGGTTCAGTCAAAATCATAGCAAATTGCAAAAATCAAATGAAAAGAAATAAAATGATTATTTGTGCTTTGAGAAATTATTCATAATTTCAAACAAAAAATTCAGTTATTAAAATGCTCTAATACTTTTCCACTTGTCAGGCACAAATTGAAAAATCACTTGCTAATGGAAAAATACCAATGCTCCATTTCAATGCATTTAATTTTATGATGCAAAGCAATTTTTATTCAAAGATAAATCCAACAAATGATTCTGAATATGGACTTTTTAATAATTTAGCACAAAAAAAAAAGGAAAATGCCTTATCAGAAACTTGCCTTAATAGTGCTGGATCCTCTACTTGGTCACATAAGTCAAAAAAGAAATATGTATATATCAGATATTGAAAACTCACTTGATTGTTAGGAGGTTTAAAAATTTAAATATAATTCCAATTTTTAATTTATTTTTTAAAAACATAAATCACAAGATAACTGTCTTATTTATAGATCACTAATCAGAATATATTATCCATTTTAACTGATGCAATTTTTTTAAATTCAATAAGTATTTAAATTCTTTTAAATAAAAAGAATATTGGTATATAAAGTATATTTGATTAAAATATATAACAATACTCATAATTAATTTCATAAAACAATTTTCAGTTCATTTTGTTCAATAGAAATATATATATATATAATTTTTAAAATTTGGTAGTAATATATTATTTATTAGAAGGGGAAAAAATGAGCTACCTTTGGCACCATCTCATCACATGTCCCTTGCAGAATTCCAAGACAAGCAGCACAAGGATTAGGTAAAAAACGTTTGGACTGTGGATAATCATCTGAAGAATTATCTTGGTCAGATTCCTTTTGATTCAAAACTTCCTTTTCTATGTTAATAAGTTGTTCAATTGACTGCAATAACAGAACTTGCAATTGTCATTTTTATATTAAAAATATTAAAATTGTTCAGTGAAAATTTCTTAAAATAAAATGATACTTATATTTTAAATTTATACAGTTTAGTTATATCAGTATTCAGTTTTGAAGCACATTGAGGAATACTTTTGGTCGGATCTTGTGATTTTGTTTCAAGAGCACACAATAAGGATAATATCAGAATGTGAAGCCTTCCAAATTTCTAGGCCATATAAGTGGAAGGATATCTTATGTTATGTTAAACTTATGCAATGCTCACTTATACAGCAGGTTTTTAATATAATAAGATTTGAAAACTGGAGTTCTTTATTTCTGAAATTGAAACCTTACACAGTGCCTTTTAAAATATATATAACAAATTTTGTTTAGATATTTTCTTTTACTTCAAAACAATGCAAATTAAATCTAGTAACAATAAAAATAATTCAAGAAAATCATATTAATTGTTGAATTAATTTTGTACAAATTCAATTTTTTCTAAGGCTATATATATATATATATATATATATTTATAAAATCAATTTGATCATGATAGAACACCTGTTTTTTAACCGTTGGAAAATAAATTTAAAAACATACCACTATTTCACTTCTTTTAAAACATGCAAACAAATCCAGTGACCATTATTTTATTATTAAATAAAACTAACTTCTTATCCCTTTTAAAAGCTGGCAAATAAAATTTTTGTATTTATTATTTACAAATCAAAAGGCATATATAAAAAATTTGATTTTGCAGTATTCAAGGATCTGAATCTTAATTTGACCAACTAGTAGACTAAATATTTTCAGTTTATTAAAGAATTAAATTAAAGAACATCGTACCATCACCAAATCCCCCCCAACAATAACTCAAGGAATAAAAAATTAGATTTAGTACTTGTCAGTTTTAATGTTGTCCAAAAAGCAACAAGAAATTTTTATGTCAAATCATAAAAACATACTCAAGTGCATAATATAATTCAAATCACAGATGTATCAAATGCTATCAATTGAAATTGCCAAATTGGTGAATGTTTTAATGTATTATTTATTATGTATTATGTTTTAATGTATTTAATGTATTATTATTAAAATTATACAAAATTTCATAGTAAATCATTGGTATGTCAGCAAAAATATGTGATGTAATATATCAGTTACTCAAAGTATTACTGTGTACTGTATATCAGGATAGATAATAATTATGTCGAAAATAAATAAGAACCAAATTTATTTTGACCTCAAAA
>JAOUZG010029773.1:46391-65735 GCA_026289955.1 Argiope argentata | reverse complement strand
TATATATATATATATATATATGTGTGTGTGTGTGTGTGTGTGTGTGTGCTTTTAATACTTTAAAAACAAAATACTGTTTAAGTCTCCCAAATCAAAGACCAGATCTAGAGGGTATTAAATCAGATATTAATTTTCCTATCAAACAGCTGAGTAAAATTTTATTCCTTCCACAAATTTAAAAAAAAACCTTTAATAGTCATTATATATTAAAAATATTAGACTGTGTAATAAGTAGTTGACTAATAGTCAATTTAATAGTTGTATAACTTTAGAACATTTTAAGAAAAAGAATATTTTACTATAAAAAATATTAATTCATACTATGATTATGCATATTACAGGAGGAACAAGAAAATATTTTGCATATTTATAAAAATATCAGAATTATATATTAAACAAAATAAAAGCACCAAAAACTTGATATTTCATACTTTGACAAATAATTCATATTTTAATAAATTAAATTTAATTGGTTATACTTAAATAAATTAATTTAAATTGTTATTAAATCTTAATTAAAGTTAATATTAATATATAAAGAAAAAATACAAAAGTAAATTTTAATGATTTTAGTTATATAAATTATACATTTACAATTGATTTTCCATACATAATAAAAAATATAGAATATTATTTACCTTTTCGACATCTGCTTTAGAAATATAGCTTGTATATTCTTTAACTCCAAAGAATCTCAAAATACATCGATTGCATACATTCGCAGTTTCTAAAACTTCTTTAATGTTTTTGTAAAGATAATTTTTGACCATTTTTATAAATGCTTCTTTATTTAAAAGATATTTTAATTTTTTTCTAATGATAAATGCCTCTCCTTCCGTTTCTTTGAAAGATAGTATGAGGGTTATACGAATAATTTTTCTTTTCTGCCGGTAAATTTGCAAATATAAATAAACAAGGAAGCCTTTAAGTTATTGTTGCCAGAAATAAAATGAGACAGTTTAACAAAATATACATACTAATATTTTATGATGTTTATGAAAAATGCACACATTACCTTTTTTTTTCAATGTCTAAATGAAAACAGTCTCATACACTTCTAAAATAGTTTTAAAAACTTAGACACAATCGCCTGTACCTCAAATTCGAGAGATATCTTGATGGTCACGCTTCGACATGAAGTGAAATCATTGTCAGATTGACACATGTTTCGTAGAATTTACTATTTGTTTTGAAATCGAAAACGCGCTTATGGGGAATTCCCTTTGGTTCACTATCTTGTTTATTCATAGAAGCAGTACAATTTTATTCATTCACTTTCCTTTTTTGTTCTATTAGAAACTCAGTTTAAAGAAGCAAAAAACAACATCAAATTATCATGGATATATTTAATTTTTGTTGGATAACGCTTCTTGATGAGTCGAAGAAATGTTGCGTGTTTTTTGACAAAAATACTTGCAATGTGAGAAATGATATTGATGAAAATTTTAACAAGCCTATTAATCGAATTTCTTATTTATATAAATTTGGAAGCTACAATATTTCTTTCTTTCATCAATGTTTTAAGGAATTTTGTACGAAAGCTTCAGATTCTTACAACATAATTGATAATTTCCGTTCTATAAAGAATCTTACTATTTGTTCGATGAGTACTGGACCAGGAACTGATATAATTGGCCTTTTGTACTCCCTTCACTTAATAAATAAACCGTTAATAAATCCAACAGCTTTTAAAGTTATTAGTAGATACGGATCATGGCGTAATTTAGTTGCTGAAATGCTAAATTCTTCCATTATTAGTGTTCCAGAGACTTCAACTTGTAAACTGATTGAATGTGATTTCTTGAAAGATTTGACTAAAAAGGCACAAGGTTATTTGAAAGCTGCAGATATTTTATTAATGTGTAATTCTTTTACATCTTCAATAATTTCTGAGAAAGTTATACACGATACTTTGAAGGTAAGCCCAATTCGAACCTAAAAATAATTATATTAAAAACTCTATTATACTATTTTTATTTATTTATTTGATATTTGCATTGGTTTTTTCATTTTATGTTATATTTAAGTGTTATCAAATGACTGATATATATATATATATATATATATATATATATATATATATATCCTGGTTGTATTTCAATTTTAAAAACATAAAATAGAAGTAATAAAAAAAATTTGTTGTATATTCAACACTCTGACCCATCGAGAATCGGTATTGATTCCTATAGGCTTGACTACCAACAGTGGCTTTTATTTTTTTTAAATACATTTATCATTAACTGGAAAGTAGTTATTCAATTGATGTACCATCTAAAGTTAAAATTATTTTCTTCGATAGAATTTATAGATATTGATATATAAATATTAAAAGTAATGACTCATATATAAAAAAACATTTTTATAAATTAAAGAGTTATGTGTATTATTAGTAAAAGATTCATGTTAATCTTATCAAAAACTCTTTGGAAGTAATCAATGCTTTTAAAAAAATCTGATAACTTTATTGACTAATTAGCTATGTTAACAGTGCTCTTGATAGAGGTCAATTTTCTGTAACAAAATTGTCTTTTATTGTGACCAACATTGCAGATTAGCATTAGGCTTCCAAATAATTTAGAACAGTTAATGGGGAACAGAATCAGAGTTAAATTCATCCCCACCAGTCTGAATGTAGTTGCTGAACTTATTTTTATGATTCTGCTTTCTATCTAGTAAGAGTCAACCATTATTCTCACTCTGACCTATGCAATTTTGAATTATGCCATGTATTGGAGTCTATCTAGGTTTAATGAGAAACAAGTTTTTCTAGTATTAACTCCAGCAACCTCTAAGCTATCTTATAGTATATATGTAGTATTTGAGCACAGTGAATATTATAAAATTTGTATGTTTACTAGCATTGTAACAGAAAAATAAATAAATAATATTGATCAAAGAAATAAAACTGTTATGAGTCTTTTAAGTCCCTGTTTCTTCTCATATCTTTGTATAGATTAATTCTTCTTTAATAATAATTTGTAAAACATACAGTCATGAACTTTTATAAGTTCTGGAAAAATGAAATAGATTATCACTGCTCAATGAAACTATAAGTAAATATGACAACAATATTTCATTTAATATTAGCATTTATTAGTTCAAAATTATAACTATGTTCTAATTCTATTCTCTATTACTTTGAATTTCTCCTTACAGCTTTCATATATCTTGCATATTGCTGTATAAAGTAAGAATTTTTATATTTTGAATTCTATTTATTGCATAAATAATAAAACTGAATTGAAACTTCTCGGACATATTCTTTGAACGAAAATCAAATTATTCTTTTTACATTAAAACGGTAAAGTTTTAATTTATTTCTTACATGAACTAATAAATTGATATTCTTTGATATTATGTATTTGATTGTCTAATAAATATTTGAAACTTAAAGTATATTTTTAATAACATAAAATGTTTTTATTAGAAGGTTATTCAAGTGCTGAAACCTGGGGCTTTAGTATTTTTCATCACCAGCAAAGGAAAATCTGCTTATTTCCGTGAATTGGAGAGTTATGGCTCTTTTTTATTTGGACCAATTGAAGTGACATTAGAAAATATGCCCTATAATGAGAAAATTGTTCAAATAGTTGGAGTTAAACCTTTATGTTCTGGTAGATCTTTATTTGCTGTATGGCAAAAATTGCATGAATCTAATTTTCAAAATGAGACAGAAAATAATTTGACTAGTTTACATTTGTCAAACCAACTTATTAAGAATAAAAATGAGAAATTAGATGTTAATTCTCCAATTTGGGGCATGTCTAATTTGAAAGGAGAATTCTCTAGTAGTAAACATATCAGTCCAACTGATAATATTGCAAGTTCATTTCAATTTTCTTCGAGCAATATTTCTAGTCAGATTACAAAGAAGGGTGAGCCTTTTGTTTCCAAGAATTCAAGTGATTTAACTGGACAAATAAATTTTTCTGACAAAAATACATCTACAAAATCACTGAATACTTTCAATTCAGTAATAAGAAAAAAATATGCGTCACCACCTTGTGCAAATGGTCTTAAGAATGAAGAAAATAATGGTAATAATATACATTATTTTACGAAAATGGTTGAGAATTTAATTACAAAGTTAGAAGGATATGTAAGCTCTCAAGAATCATCAAATGTTTTTTCTGTTAAAAAACAATCCAGTAATCATGAAAACATGCATGAAGTTCAGTGTAGATGTTCTGTAAAGCCATGCCAATTTATTGAGAATGGTGTGACTTGTTGTTGTCATTCAAAAATGTGTTTCATTAATACCAATGTTTGTAATTGCAACTGTTCTATGAATATAGCTAGTAATATACACCAAGATTTACCTCAAGAAGGTCCTTGTATTGTTATACCTATACAAAATTTATCAAATGAATCCTTAATTCAAATATTATCAATAATATCTCAAAATACTTCATCTGCAAATAAAACTACCACAAATTTGCTTCCAAAGCAAGAAAAAAGTTAAATATGTAGAACTTGCTTTTTTATATTAATGTTTCACAGATTTATACATTCTCAAAATTTTACATAATTTATATCAAAATATTTGCATGTATTCATGGTAGTTGTAAAGAACAGGATTGTCTAAGCTAGCTAATTTCTTGTTGGACTGTGAAATGCCACAAGAATAATTAAAAATAAATAGAGAACATTTTAAAAAGTTCTATGTTACTGTGAATTTTCAAATATAGGAAAATGAAGAATTGATTTTTTACGTTTCTTTTTATCATTATTATTGTAGATATATATATTAAAATCTTTTAGAATTCTTAGAAATAGCTTTGCCAACCAAATCATTGAAAATGTTCAGAAATTATACTTCTGCCTGTAGTTTTATAATGATAATGCTAATTATAATTAAATTTTATAAAATAATGATTATACTTTATTTAGTGTATTGATGAATGGAATTTCTTTTTCAGAAATAAGTTTATTGATCTAAACCTTTCCTACTGTAATATAATTATTTTCCAAGATGTATCTTATTATTCTGAAATTATTCTTTCTTTCACTTTAATGAATTTGATAATGTTAGAAGGTGTAAGGTATCAGTCCTCTTGATTCAAAAATTAATTACTAAATGAGAAAGGTGAACTTTCTTTTACATATTGAATGTATTTTAGTCATGTATGTAAAAAATATTCTGTATTTGTACTGAACAGGTGGTAAAAATTTATATTTTTATACATTAAATGTGATTAATTACATGTATATTTATAAGAAAAATAATAAAACATTTCAAGGACTCTGTTTTCTTATTATAATCCCAAAATACATAGTATTATATAGATCCAATAAAAATGTATTTGGTTATAATGTAATGGTATATAAAAAATACTTTGAAATGAATATTTATAGTTACATTTTTACTTCCTTTTTTAAAAAAAATAATTGATTGAAGCTTTATTTTAAATGCTTGCAAAGATAGGCAAGAGACTTCTTTATGGCTTTTTATTATCACTTCAAAAAAAAATTCTTTTAATCAATTTTTTAAAGAAAAATTCTAAATAATCCTGCAATTCATAGAAGTAGTAGCATATTTACTGTGGGTTATTAGTAAACTTGGATATCAATGTTTTTTTTCTTTTGTATATTTCTTTTCCTTAATTAGATATAAACCATAAAACAGTTCTTTCCTTCCTGCATATAAATGATTTTTTTAGTTACAAAAATTACCTTATAATTGCTTAGACTTAAAATGTCATAAATCTGTAATTAGAATTGATATTGTATGTACAAGTATTAAAAAAATCATACATACATGTAAAAAATAATTTATTAAGAGCATATCTCAGAAATGTATGACAGAAATATGTATGTATAAAACATTTCTATCAAAATAATGAATTATTACTCATTATAAAATAATTCACCTTTTAAAATTTTGTAATGAATAATATTTACTATGTTACAAAATATAGAAGCACTAATTAAATATTAAGAATAAATCTCATTAACAGTATAGTTGTAATATCAAAAAAACAAATCTTGAAAAAGTTTACTTCACATAATAAATAACTATTCAATCATAGGAATTGATTTTTCTTAGGAACTGATTTCCAGTTAATAATCATTTCTTACAAAGTAAATGGTTTGCAACTTATATATTTCAACAAAAATTCTATATTGAAAGGCCAAATTTTGATCAAAATTCCATGTAAAATTACAAAGGCTTCTGAGAAAACCTAAATATCTTATATTTTTATTTCTTTATCTACAATTTTTATCATTCTGAAAATAATAATCCTCATAAGAGAGAAATACTAAATTTATTCATCAAAAGTTTAATGAGTAAATTTAATTATCAAAATTCTGATTTAAAGTACAAAATTTTATTTTCTATCTATTCTTTTAGCCACAAATTTACATGAAATAGCTACAATTTTTGTTATTAAGAATTTTTAATAACACACTTTTATGAACATAACACTCATTCATGTCATTTCTTGACAGGAGACATCAAACACATGCTAAGTTTACATTTACTTCAAATTATATTTAGTATCAGTAAAAACAATTTCATACTAATTCTAAGGACTTGATTTGGTTTATGTAGGAGTTACTAAACTACAAGTCCAGATAAAATCATTAATGGGTATGAATTTTTCAAAATGCATTATTACAAAAATGAAACCCAAATTTTCATCCAACTACACAAATATTTTTCTAAAATTACATTTGGTAATATCTTTTCTTTAAGATGTGTGTGTGTGTTTTACTTATAAATATTTTGTTGAAAGAAACATCCCGCTTATCACTGAAAAAAAATTAGTTGCAGTTAATTTTCTAAAAATTAAGTTGCAGTATTTAAAAAATCTTCAGAGTACTTATTGATTATGAATACATAAAGTATCAGTGTTCTTTATAGAATGTCTGAAAAATATCACATTATCTTTGAAAAAGTGCAGTTGATGATTCTGATGAATATTTCAATGATTCCAACATGGAAAATTAAGAATGTTCATGTATAACATGACTGGTAACTATAATTTAACCCATAAAAATACCTCAAAAATTTCAAGAATTTTTAGTAAAAATAGTACAGATGTGCAAGACAAGTTATAGAGCCATGGTAATGCATAAATAATCAAAAATAATGAAAATGTCTGTGATATTTATTAATATAACTTTTAACTATATGATCCTAATTTTAAATATATATATTCAATTCCTAAAGGGAATAAAATCAATAGTGTCCATTATTCAAGAGAAAACTATAGATTACATTGAAACTTGCAGCTTTAAATTTTCAAATTTATCAGATTGTTTTAAACATTTATCAAAAAAAAAATTAATGTATATGAAGCAAATATGTAAAAAAAAACACTAATAGTTGAAAATTAGTATAAAATTGCAAAGAAAAAAATCTGGCAGTAAAACTAGCACATCTAAAATGAATCTAAATAAATCCCATCAAAGTTATAAATAACATCATTAAAAGTATTACTGAATTTCTGAGCTAGATTTAGCAGCTAAAATAATTTGCAATAAGACATCATTATTCATTTTTTCCAAAGGTATAACAATTTGAGGCTGTGCTAAACTTGTACTAGAAGAAACATTCTTATTTTCACAAGACTTGTAAGAATTTATATGACATTTGTGAACACAAGACAAACAATAATGCATTTGGCATCTGCAAATCATGTGTTTAATTGCACAACAGTGCACATGATGCGTTTGAACACAATTGCAACAATTGATTAAAAGTTCTCTTTCAGTCTGACAACCATTACAGCACTGAGGTGAGGAATTCACATTAGATTTATTGCAAATATTTGTTGAGCAGGATGTATAATTTGCATTCATTTTAGCATCACATATATTATAGTTCATTTCACCATCAGGAATGCTTTTCTGCATTTCATTTTCTAATGAAGAGACAAGTCTTTTTACTCTTTCAGTAAGGTCTTTAATAAGACTTGAATTAGTGGTGAACTGATGTAATTCTGTTTGAGTTGCCCTGGATTGTAAAGTAGGCTTTAAACTCTGATTACTTTTTGGAGCATAATTACTTTTGTTTTCATTGATTTTCCTTTTAGTGGCAATTTGAAGGGGAAGACTTGTTAGATTGGTTTCTTCATTTATATGCTTATGTAATGGATAATTTTGCAACAAATCACTTTCCCCTGGAAATGATATATTTTTAGAAGAGCTCTGGAAAAAACTGTTGTCAATGCTGTTAGATTTTTTTAAAGAATTGGAAGAACACTTCTTTTCAGCAAAATTTACTTGAGAAATTACTTCTTGAAGTGATGGACTATCAAGCAAAGTTTGAACAGAAGAAGATTTATTTATTTCTAACTTTTTAGGAGTATTAAAAGGACTAGATGCTATAGATATTGATTTGCCTGCATTATCATTTACTTGTGAATCATTGATAATGTTACCTAATGAACTATGCTGAAGATTTTTATTACTTGGAAATATTAAATCCCTTAGTGTTTTTGTGATATTTAAAACCTCATCATTCTCTTTAGTTATATTTTCTAATGAATTTTGAGAAATTTCTTTTACATCTGTTAGACTGTTTAAAGAAGAAACAGTGAGATTTGGATCAGGTTCAACAGTCAACAATTTCTGCCATACAAAAAATGCGCCTCTAGCACATACAACAGGAAAGCAGCCATGTTTTTCTTTATAATCTTCTGAGAATGCAATAGGAACTCTAAAAGACAAATGATCTGGCTTGTACAAAAATTTTCCATGAAATCGTGACAAAACTTCTAAGAATAACACCAAGCTAGGTTTTGTATCAATACAAAAAATAGTTGTTTCAGGCTTTAATGAAGATATTAGTTCCTGTAAGAAAAAACTTAATTTACTTCTATAAATAATTCCAAAATAATAATTAAAAAATTAATAAACAAATACTTTATACAATTGGTTAGAATCTATCAATAAGATTCAACAGTAATTTCTATTAAAAATAATAGAATTATTGGTGAGTAATAGTTTAAATTTCTTTTCTACTTAAGATTAGATTACTGCAAAAAAAGCTTGATTAATCAAAAAAATGCAATACTATCAAATAAGGTGAAAAATATAAATTTGATTTCAAAATTTTAGTGACTATTTTATTTTAAAAAGTATGGTGTATTTTTATATGAAAGATTTTTATTAAATTCTTCTACATGTTTTTAGCTAGGATTATATCATGAAATTACAAGTTAATAAATTTTACTAGTACTTGCATATTAATCTATTTACTAAGATTTAGCAATTGCTATATGCATTACTTTAACAAGTACACATTATTTTGAAATACCATCTATTATTCATTTTTAAAAATTAACATTAATCAAAATAAACTGGTTGATTTACAAATGATAGTATGAGAATTCTTTAATTAGTATTAAATATATTGATCATTATGAAATACATTAAAATCTGCATTGATGTTTTATTTTGAAAACCTGCTCATTTTTATATATTTAATAAGAAATTGTGTGATCCCTCCCCACCTTTTTACATTCTATTTTAGATGAAATAAGCTTACAAATTTGTTTTGACAAATTAAAATGTAGAACTGATATAATCTAAGTATGAAAGATCAGTCGACAAACAGGCTTGTCTTGTCAAACTGTTTCATAACAATAAGATGCTTTAATTAAACTTATATTAAAAACCTAAATTTGAGGAATCAACAAAAATTACGCTATTTTAATAAATTACTTTACTTCTATAAATAATACACTTTATTTATCTGAGTATTTATTTAATTGCTTTCAGATAAGTAAATTATCTTTAAAAGAGAATAAACAGAATTCCTTTGTGTTTCAATCAAATGTGCAAAACATTAAAAATACTTAAAACTATAAAATTATAAGAAAATATACAAATAAAATAGCTGTTTTTGAAAATTTAAAAAAAAATTGGATCATCTGCCTAAAGATTAATTAAAATATTCATTTGTTAATATACTTACCATAAGTTTAGTTTTAATAAGGTCTTCTTCATTTGATCCTGATGCAGCCAAATTTAAGGTTTTAGTCATCAAAATGACACTTGAATGTTGAAGGGCTTCAAAACCTTTTGTAGGAACTGATCTAAATAAATTTGTTTGAATCACTTCAATGCTTTTGAAATTCAACAGCTTTCCAATTCCATATTTAGAAAGAGCTCCTTCTTCTAGTGCATCTGCAACTATCCCAACAGTGTTTCTCCAGGCACCATGTTTTGATAGAATTGTTATATTTTTAAATGTTGGGGAACTGGCATGATCAGACAAAGCAAGCATGAATGACAAATAATCCAAACCTGGACCACAACTCATGCAACATAATTTAATGTCTGAATCAGATGCCCACTTTGAAACTAAATTCTTAAATTCTGTGCATTCCAGGATAAATTTATTTATACAGTCTTTAAAAAAATACATGTTACATAAAGTATATTTATACATGAAAGCACATCTATTATAAGCAATATCAAAATTTACATCAAGACTACCAGGTAGCTGAGTAACAAATGATTGATAAACAGTAAAATCTAAATTAAATCTCTTCATTTCTTTATCAATCACATAAGTACAAAATTTCATATATTCCATGCTGGTATCCATGTGTTGAGATGCAATTAAACTATCCATATTTTATATACTGATAGTTTCTATTCGTTATGAGACGATTTTATACTTCGATTTACAAAAGAAATTCTTAAACATAAAAATACTAACAATTTAATGAAAATATTATTACCAGTAAAATATTTGAGAGAAATAATCTTCAGTCTATAAGAAATGCTTATGCCACCATGAGTCTCTTTTTTATTACATTATTAAATCCACAGGCAGTACTTATTGACTAAAATCTGTTACTATGGCAGCAAAATTGATAGCATAATTTATTGTGTAAAATTTTTATTTATAACTTACGATTTTGAAAACAACTTTTAAAAAAATTTGGTATAAATGATAAATTATTCATGCAGCAGCTCAGCTTTAAAATGACATAATTCAAATCCAGGCGAGAAAATTAAGTTATGAAAATCATTTACACTTATCGATATGATAAGATTTTAAAATAAACAAGCTCAGCAGAACATAATAAAAAATTCCTAAGAGTTTTTACAAACACTTTAAATTACACAATAAGAGACAAATAATTTTATCTGTTCAGATAAGTATTTCCTAAAGCGGTTAACTCGCATACAGCAGTGTATTTCCTGGATTTTTCCACAGAAAAACAAAAGCGCGTGATTGAAAAAAAAGATCGAAACAATTTTGGGGAAAATCCCCGAATGTTTTGTTGCCAAAAAGTTCAGTTGTTCTTTCCACTTAAAAATAAAAATTTGTATTTATATTAATACAAAAATTGTTTCACTAATTAATGATATTAAAAATCAAAACACCAAAAAAGTAAAAAAAAATTGCACGAAAAACTATGCTACATACCACATTGAAATGAAAACAAAATAAATAATGTTTCCGTTTAAATTCAAAAAGTCAAGGGTGATTGCCATATTCACCAAGCATAGTTAAAGATCAGCTGACATTATTCATTATTCAGCGGTCAGAAGGGGCTGGGATTATCCGGAGGACGCATTGGGGATCAAAAAAGGTTCCAATTAATGCCTGTAGGCGGCGCTAGCAGTCTGCAGCCCTCTATAGGCGTTAACACGAACTATAATAGGGGTTATAAGATTTGGCAAATAAGCATATTTTTGGCGAATTAATCTAATATTTAAATTTTTTTTACGCGTGTTTTGTTTTCTATTTTATTCCGCTAAAACTTAGAATCGTACAACAGTTTTGTTTCTTTTACTCTTTCTGAAACTTATCTCGTTTTTTTTACTTATTTCTTTCAAACTTTCAATAATTTATCTGATAATTTTTTTTACTTGAATTGAATTTGATGTAAATAAAGGATTTATTACTATTAAAATGTATTTATTTATTAAAATTTTTTAAAGACATTTACTAAAAGTTATTATTTATTAAATGAATTATCAAAATATATAAATATATTTATTTATTACTCATTATTTATTTTATTATTATATAATTTTTTTATTTGAAAGAAAAAGGCTCCAACCGTGAAAAATAAAAATATTTTGATGTAAAATTTAATAAATAAATGTTTTTATGTTATTACGCTTTGAAATGACATTTGGCTGCAAGGACTCTTCGTATAAATTTTTTTACTATATACAATTCTTTTCTAATATTAAAGAAAGTGTGTGTGTTTAAAGAGGAGAATAAATATGCTTTGGAGAGAGGGATGTATTTTTTGGACGTGCAATTTTTATTACTCAAAAATTGCAAAACAGATAGATTTTTTAAAAATAGTAGCTTCCAAAATTTTTTTCTTATTAATAAACTGTTTAATTCATCGTTAAAATAAAATAAAATTTATATATATCCTTTTAATTAAAAAATCTTACGATATTTCTGCTTCATTTCTACAAATTTTTAAATATTACTTTTCAACAATATCGTTAAAATGAAAGGAAAATCATTTTCATTCTTCAATCAAAGCTGAAAGTTTTTCTTTTGCTAAATTATTCATATTTTTAACATAATAAAATTAATAGATTGCATGTTATCGATAATTTCTGTCTTTCGAGGCAGATTGTTAAACCTAGAGATTCTAAATTTGGCTGGCAGTTATTTCTTGGATAGCAATATTAAGAAATGGTTTTTCGAAAATTTTAATTTAAAAAAATTAACAAATTTCCAGCATTTTTTAAAATTCCGTATAATGATCAAAAACGAATTTGCCCTCTTTTAAAATTTAAAATCTAGTTTTGTTATCTCTTTTTCAATTTCATTTAATATTTTTCTTTTTTTTTATCTTAATATTTGTTAAAATATTAGTATGTATATTTTTCATTGATTTAGTAAACTATACTTCTTTATGAGCACATTACAATGATATTAAATACAATTTTATTTGCATATTATTGTTGGTTTAATTTGTGAAAGATAATATAAGACTAAACGTTTAAAATCTACAACATTGTCTTCCTATAATATGATCGTAGATACAAATCTTTATTTTCTTTTCAATTAATTTTGTGTTTTATGTCATTTATTTTAGATTAACATACAATTAAAAATTAGGTATTAAACATAGCTTTTTTTTTCGAATAAAAACAGTTTATTTATTTTATTTTACCGGTTTTTTTAACATGGAATAAAAGAAAATTCAAAAATTAATTTCCTATTAGTTTTAATATATTCACTTAGCTCAATCATTAACTAATGATGATGATGTCGTGTCCGCTTTTTACCGCGGAAAGAGGGGTGCAGTAGCTTCTGAAGGTATGAACCCCTGAGCACCCGAGGGCAGAAGTCTGACTTCTAGCTCATATGAAGATGAAACACACACACATACGCTTGCACTCCCCCTTTTTACAGGGGGCGCATTCACTCATCTCACAGATAGCACACAAAGGAACAACCATGCCCGAACCGGGACTCGAACCCGGGACCTCCAGAACACGAGGCAGACGCGCTACCTCTGTGCCAGCAAGCCGGCATCATTAACTAATTCTTCCGTCAATTCCAAGATAATTCTTTTTGGACGTTACGTTAATTATTTATGCTTTATAGTTTGCTTAAACAGCAATTCTCATAAAATGCTAAAAAGCAAATATTTCTTTTAATAATTTACTATATAAAACTTGTTCTTTTCTTGCAATTTATGCATTGATTTAACCAAAATTATATTTATTGCGAATACAATATAATTAATTGATAATAAATGCATGCTAAAAGTAATACTAAATCCATGATAGAAGGACCAGCCGATCACCGAAAGTGGCTGGTGCAAACTTAATTATTTCAAATCATACGTTTAACGATAATCATCCTTATAACGTAAATGTATTTTCAATGTGGAAAGAAAAAAAATTGTTTAGGGAACGCTTTGTTAATATATTAAATAGTTTTAGCTAACATTAGAGTACATGTCCATATTGGACTCTAGCCATGTCATGCATGATGAACATGTTTAGTTATGATCAGACTGCACTAAAAATCTAAAATTAATATTTATTGACTGATTATCTATTTAGCATTTATGTTCAGCTGCCAATTATGTATTTATATTGTTACAATATTGTTGAATGTATAGTATGGATTTTTGATTGTTCTATAAATTTCTAAATATCTTTTCTAATCAACTACTGTTCTTTGAATAATATACATTTGTTTTCTGAAAACGTACTGAACTTGCTTTTAGGTATTTGATGAAAATAAGCTGTAATGTATATACCCTTCAAACCCATAGTGGGATTTATGGCACATAATCTTATCAAAAATTGTTGACAAGTTGTTAAAAAATGAAAGAAGTTTTTAAAAATAAAAAAAAATCAATTTGTCTCAAAAATTGTTGATATGACTGTTTCAAACACCATCGTTATAACAATATTGGAAAACTTATCAGGAAAAATGACAGAAAAAACCAAGGAGCCCGAAGTGGAGCAGTTCTTTGGGTTTTTGGAAAGGAGATATCCTATAATGGCAAATTTACAAGCATTGTGTTTTAATTTGTTCAATCGAATCCTATTACTTATTCTGATGGTTAATCAATTAATCTTAACTGGTATCAACGATACCAATGTAATGTTGCTCTTGACACTTGTTATCAGCCAGGAGAAAACACATTAGGGGGGAAAATGACTTTGACGGCAGATTAAAGAGATCCCTATATTTGTACCCATACTTTAACATGTGTTGCAAAATAAGATGCCTACTGCAAAAAGGGGAAAATTTTCAAACTTGCTTCAAAGGTTGAAAGTGTGTGCTTTGATACAATGTATCAAAATTTCCAATTAAAGTTTTAACTACACAAAATGTTGATATAATTCTTAATTTGAACATAATTTAATAAAAGCATAATTTGTGATCTTTCTCATTCTCTGCCCATCCCTTTTTCTGTAACGAATAAAATCGGTCTTTAGTCAATAACCATCTATTTTCTTTTATTGACTCAATTGATAAACATAAGTTAAACCATTCAGAATTTCAACCGACTTGTGTCATTAGCTTTAAAACTTTTACTGAAGGTGAATTGAACCTATAAAAAATTATTTTTGGAAATTAACATTTCTTCACGCTTTTGTAATGGGTACAATGGAAGTTGTTTTTAAAAGCTATTCTCCAAGTTATCAAATTGCCTAATGAACAAATGAATTTGCAAATCATTTGATTCAGGGATTAAGGTTAAATTTTATTATTGATTCTAAGTAAATAATTTTTTCAACATAACATAAACAAGTGTTAAAATTCCATCATTGTAATGACCATTATTCTAAAAAAATGTTTCCATTCTATTTTTCTACAACATACATTTAATTCTACATCTTCATAGAAATGGTTCCCTCCCTCTTTTTTTTAATAATTCAGTCAGAAACCTTACTTAAACTATATGTTTTATAGGTTTTAAAGATTTTCATCAACCTTCATAATTTCTTTTACACAAAATTCATTTTAACAAAAAATATTCACCACTCACTTAGTATTTATCTATTTATCATTTAAAATAATATTAGTTATCATTTAATGTGAAGCAAATGCTTTTCATTTAGTTAAAGGTTTGATTAACTAATATACATTTCAATAATGAAAACTTGTGAAGCAAAGTACTTATAATTTATGAATTATTATTGCAAAATCAAACTGAGATAAAGAAAAATTTCCTATGAAAATGTAAGTGTTATGTAAATATGACTTATTAACTATGTAAAGCGAATGATTTTTTTAAATAATATAATTCATAATTCTGTTGTACTAATTTAGAATAAACTAAGGTTAGCATATTAAATTCAAAACTAATTTTTCTTTTTTGAATTTAAATTTTTTTACTTCTGAGCATTATGACAAAAGTAGAAAATTCTACATTTTGAACAAATTAATAAGTATGAGAGAAAATAGTTAAAATATACAAGATATATGAATTTTTTGTAAAAGTTTGCTTTTAAAATGTTATTACACCAACCATATAATTAGAAAGAATAGATTATATTACCTTTTCAGATTTAGTTTTGCAACTTTTTATCAAAATTCTGATTTTGGGCATCAATTGAGGAATTAAATTTTGATATGCATAGATAAATTTTTACTAAGCATTTAAGAAACAAAACAAAAAATTAGAAATATATGTATTAAAAAAGGCACTTTTTACAATCATGTCATAATAATCAGTTTATGCATAATTATTTTTTAATTCAATATAAATCTTTTTTTTAACAAAACAAACATTAGTTTTTATTACATAGAAAATATAGAATAGTTTGATGAGTCCTTTGAACATGTTTGATTTTAACAGGAAATAAACCCTTAACTCTCTTAACAGAGAATAAGCCATATTTTTCACCAAAAGCATAGCAAATATCATACATAGCAAAAAGAATTCAAATACATGTATATTTTTTTACAATATATATATTTGTAAATATGAATTATTCTATTTTAAAACAAATATTTAAGTGTTTATCATGGCACAATATTAACATTAAAAAATGAATAATTTAAAATAACTAGTTTATTTAATGTATTTTTTCAACAATACAAATTTTTAAAATAATTACAAGAGGTAATGAATTTATATAATTGCCATTTTTAAATCACAAAATATGGATATCTTATTGCTAATACAAATGATAGCAAATAACATAATGAAGTTATAAAAAAATGTTTTAAATGATCGATAACACTAATTTATTACATAAGGTAAAAAAATTAAAGGATAATTTACCACCTTTTTAAATTTTCGGTTATTCTTTTAAAATTTAGCTCTATACATTAAAAAAAATTATAAGCATTCAAATTCATTTTTAATTGTATAAAAATCAAAATACTTCACAACGAATACAGCCAAATTGCAAGAAATAAATTTAAAACATCGATCGAATTTGCTTTCCGATTAAAACGCCATTTTTAGTTTCCAATAAGAATGAAAATGAGTCTTGAAGGTTCATTGCATTACTCAGTGAAAATATTAAATTTCATTTAACAAACTAATGGGCTTATGCTCCTAAATTAATTTTTAGCTTCTGCCGGGTTAACAAAAGTAAAAAACACGAATATCACAAGAATCAATTTTTGTTTTAGCTTTATTGTGTTCTTATTACAAATTCGTATAAAATTGCATAGATTTTTTTTATTTCATACTTTGGTGTTACATAGGTATTTTAAAGAAGCATTTTTCTCTTGTTTTTTCTAAGTTTATACATTAATTTTTCATATATTAAATGTTATTTATTATGTGAATTAGATCTTTTTAATTATTGCTTCAGTGGGGAAAATGCTTATTTATTTATATTTTTTTAAATTAAGTTTAACTTTTGTAAAAGGAAAATGTTTATTTCTGAATACATAACAAGCAATTTTTTTAATCAATACATTCATTTGTAAAATGTTGAGTTTTGCAGAGAAATCAGTTTGCATTGCCACTGATATGTAGTGGGAGGGGGATTATATAAGAGATGGGCATAAATAGTATATATTTTATATTTATTCATCTGAAAAAATAATTAAAATCTAGTTATTTTTTGGGAAAAAAAGGAATTATAAAGAGTCAGTAAGAGATTAATTGTATTTTCAAGATGAAACATAAAGTTTATCTATACATATAAATATACTTGTTGTTGTTTCTAAAGTTTTTAATTAAACTTTTGTTCAAACTATTAAAGAAATTACTATCAGGATTCAAAATGAAATATTCTTGAATTTAAATGAGATCTCAAGATAATTGAAATTTATGTTATTTGAAGCTGTGCCACTCACAAATTATTTTGATTTTCGCTTGTGTTAAGTTAAAAAAAGTTCAAGTTTAGAAAATCAATAATAAAGTTATCTCATGACTAAAGTTGAAGAATGCGTGAACTCATTTAGTTAATACTCAATTTATGGAACATCCTTTTTGAGCAACTTCTATACAAATATGTGAAGAAAAACAAATTCTCAATAAAAGTGTCAGAGATAGAAAAGAAGAAAAAAAATCTGCATTAGCCCATTTCACTTTACAATTTATATTTAAAATTCAATGACACAAAAAGATTATTTGAATGGGCAATAAGTATGATTATAGATTTTTTGACTTTCAGTTTTCAGATGCTAGTTTGATTATTGTTTTTCACCCTTTTAGCTTTAAAAAGAAATAAAAAAATAATGCAAAACAGATTCATATACCCTTATTCATCATTAGATATTACCTCATATTGTTATATTTAATACTAATGTTCAAAAAACATCTATATAATTAAAAATTCTGAGCCAAATAACAGTTTTAGTCATCATATTCCTAGGAATAACAGATAATCATACTCTGATTACAAAGAATAGCAATGAAATTAATTATTTTCATTATAATTTAGATAACACAGAACTCAATTCTACCTAAATATTTTAATGCAAATATAATGTTTTTGATTAAGTTTCTTATTTTTTTTTAGCAAAACAAGATCATAACAAGGCAGATTATACCAGTCGAATGAATATATTAATGAAATTAGAGTATCAATTTATAATGAGATTTTCAGTGGCTTGCTGCACATTAAAATGCCTTGACAACTATTGAAAAATTTGCGTTTATAAAAAATCTATTTGTATCTGGAATGTAGAATCAATAATGTACCTTTAATATGATATAAGTAGATGAAAATGTCAATATAAGCTGCATAGTTTGGTAAACTTATTTGAATATTGAAAAACTAATAGCTTAAAAACTATAAGAAATAAATGCTGAATTTTATTTAGAAGAATATATCAGTTGAAAAAATTGCTTATTATACATTCAGACATAAATATTTTCCTTTTGGAACATTAAACATTCATAAATAAAAATGCTATGCATATTTCCTTCCATTATAGTCACTATTATATAATCCAACTTAATCTCACAGTGAAAAGACATTTTATAAGCGAGGATGCGATATATTAACTTAATATACAAATTTTATTAATAAAAAGTAATTTTCTGGAAAATTCCTTTGATTTGTTTATAAAATTAAAAACCATGAAAGACATAATTATATTTCAAAATATAAAAGAAATTTGTGTTGATTTTAACTTTATCTGAGTAATAAAAAATTATTACATTTATAGAAATGAAAATCATGAAGTATTAAAAACGAAATCAAATACTACAAGAAATTTAATAAGCTGATACTTCTTTTTATGAACTTGGAAACACACCACAAAAAAGAGGTTCATTAAATATAAAGACAATTTTCTGGACATTACTAAGTAAAGAAAAATAAATCAACACACTTTTTTGATAAATTTTTTAAGTAAAAATTTTAAATTCCACATTTTTTTTTCTTTTGTAGTTTTCATTAGTTATAAATTATAGAACACAAATCACTATTTGAATCTCTTTTTTGTGGTATGTTTCCAAG
>JAOUZG010029773.1:0-45257 GCA_026289955.1 Argiope argentata | reverse complement strand
TTATAGGGCAACACAGGGTGAATTTCGTGAAGATTGTACTTGAATTTAGGGATGTTCCATTACCAAGAACACTGCACTGTTACAGATATGGATAGTGTAATTAAGTGAGCATTGCAGTTAAGGCGGATGCTGTGGATGAATGGACGATTTATGGCGGCAATGATTATGTGGATGATTTATGGCGGCACGACGAGAATTAACAGACTTTGAACGTGGAATGTTAGTTGGAGCTAGACGCATGGGTCATTCCATTGCGGATATCGTTATTGAATTCAACATTCCGAGATCCACAGTATCAAGAGTGTGCCGAGAGTGTGAAATTTCAGGCATCCCATCCCATCATGGAAAGCGCAGTGGCCGACCACCTGCACTTAACGACCGAGACCGCCGACGTCTGTGTAGAATGGTCAATATTAATAGAAACGCAACACTTCGTCAAATAACTGCAGGAATCAATGTGGGACGTACGAGGGACGTGTCCGATAGGACTGTGCGGTGAAATTTGTCTTCCTTGGGCTATGACAGCAGAAGACCGACTCGAGTGCCTTTACTGACAGCACGACATCGCCTGCAGCGAATCTCCTGGGCTCGTGAGCATATCGACTGGTCCCTAGACCAGTGGAAAACCGTGACGTGGTCAGATGAGTCACGATTTCAGTTGTTACGAGCTGATGGTAGAGTTCGAGTGTGGCGCAGACCCCACGAAGCCATGGACCCAAATTGTCAGCAAGGCACTCTTCAAGCTGGTGGTGGCTGCATAATGGTGTGGGCTGTTTTTACATGGCATGGACTCGGTCCTCTGGTGCAACTGAACCGATCATTGACTGGAAATGGTTATGTTCAGCTGCTTGCAGATCACTTGCAGCCATGCATGGACTTCACGTACCCACACAACGATGGGATTTTTATGGATGACAAAGCGCCATGTCACCGGGCCAGAACTGTTCGCGATTGGTTTGAAGAATATTCCGGACAATTCCAGCGCATGATCTGGCCACCTAGATCACCCGATATGAATCCCATCGAGCATTTATGGGACATCATCGAAAGGTCCGTTCGTGCCCAAACTCCTGCACCATCCACACTTTCACAATTATGGACGTCTATACAGACAGCATGGCTCAATTTTCCTGCAGAGGACTTCCAACGATTTGTGGACTCAATGACACGTCGAGTTGTTGCATTTCGCTGGGCAAAAGGAGGACCGACACGATATTAACAGTCATCCCATGACTTTTGTCACTCCAGTGTATATATATATATATATAATAAGTTATTTTTTGAATGATGCATTTTTATTAGAAAAAAATTAACAAAATTCATTGGAAAAAATAATTTTTTACATAGCATGCATAATAGCTCAAAATTATAGAATAGCTGTATTTACATTGTCATCTATTATTAAATAAGTAATATAAATAATGTAAGTCAATTCCTACTTGGGTTAACAAAAAAAGGTTACATTTTAGTTACTTTTTATTAAATAATTACAATTAATATAAATAATTGTTAAAAAAATTATACCTGGCCCATAACAAAAGCAAGTCCATATCCGCTGAAAATAAACAGAACAGATTTAGAACACACTCAATTGGTGGTGAATTTTCAACGTCAATTAAAGATACAAAGCTGATTGAGGCAACAAAAATGCGTGAATTTTCTACGGCAATCGGGGTAACGTAATACAGATTAAAAATTTTTAATTTTTTTAATTCTGTGTTATTTTAATTCGAAAGTACTTCAAAATGAATCCGTTAATATTAAATGCATCAAACTTTAATTAAATAAACAGAATCGTTTGAAATAATCAGTGGAAAGTATGTTAAGCCTAACATCAATAGTGTGCGGGAAAAAACAAACTGATGTAGTTACTTATTTTGAGATGGTGAAATGAAGATTTTTGGCGAAAAAGTCAGTTTTTAACTAACTGATAAAAAATTAATGAATTAATATTTGAAAAAACTATATTAACATCAAATGTCCATCACTAAAATTTTAAAATAATTACTTGAACTTAAGTGAATTAATAAAATGTATTTTATTAACGGTTGAAAATTTGAACGCGATATACTCTGAAGAGCCAAAAAACTGGTATAGCAGGTCGTATGCAAATAATGGAGGCGTTCAACCAATCAGCTTAAAGCGATGCGGTCAACAGATCATATATAAGACAATAGTTGTCTGTGGAATTTGTTACATAGATTCTTTCTGTTATAATGGCAGGGTATCAAGATTTAAGAGATTTTCAATGGTGACTAATCGACGGCGCACAAGAGAGGGTGCGCAGCATTTCCGAAGTGGAGATGAAATTTGGATTTCCTTGCCTGCCCATCTCTAAAAAGTACGTTGAATATCATTTTTACGGTAAACTTCAAATCTCCGATAGCGGTACGGCTTGAAAAAGGCTTTGATAGATCTGGACCGATTATGAATTATTATCCGACGGAATAATAATTCATAATCGGTCCACGAGATATACTTTCAACATTTATTAAAATTGCTGCGGATTTGAATACAGGCCCATCAACAAGTGTCAATGTATGCACTCTTTAACGTAACCTAACTGTTTTGGGTTTTCGCAGCTGCAAACCATCTCGTGTACCATTGGTGACTCAGTGACAGAAAGCTCTGGATTTTACCTGGGCTCTCCAGCGCTGCCATTGGGCTCTTAATGATCAGAGGAACATTGTCTGGTCAAAGGAGTCACGCTTCCAAGTGTATTGGGTAGATGGCTGTGCACAGGTGTGGAAAAAACCCAATGGAACCATGTGTCCATTATGCCTACAATGAACTGTTAAAGCCGGTGGAGGCTCTTTTAAGGCTATAAGCCTGTGCAGTTAGTATGAAATGGGACAGTTGATGTATGTGGACTCGACCAGACAGGTCAGCGGTAATTAAATATCCTTTCTAACCCTCTAAATACATTAATCTCCTGTGTGTATTCTGACGGACTTGGGGAGTTCCAACAGGATAACATGACATCTCACACTTCCGGAATTTCAACAGAGAGCCTCCATGAACACTCTTCTGACTTAAAACACTTACACCGACCAACTAACATGAACGTTATTGAACATATTTAGGATTTCTTGCAACATGTTGTTCAAAAAAGATTCCCCCCCCCCCCTCGTAATCTTATGAATTTATGGACAGCCCTGCAGAATTCATTCTGCCATTTACCTCAAGCACCACTTCAGACTTTAGTCGAGTCCCTGCCACGTCGCGTTGCGGCACTTATACGTAGTCACGGGGGCCCTAAACGATTTTAAGCAGATGAACCAGGGGTTTTTTTTTGGGGGGGGGGGGGCTTTTGAGTATATATATGTTAATTTAAAAGAACCTATTTCCCTCTGCCTTTTTGAATATTTATCACTTGCAGAGTTTAAAATGTTCTTGTAGAAAGTTTTGAAACCCACTCACTAAAAAGGGCTCTCTTTCAATTTTTGCTTCATTGTTTTGTCAGAGTAAGTAAAAATAGTAGATGGTTATTGCAAGTCTTTAACAGTTAAATTAATGGTTAGTTGGTTTATTTACTTAATACCGCATGTTAAATATTTGACTCTAATAATTTCAGATTACATTATGTATTTTGTAATTAACTGTTTATTTTTATTATCTATGTTTTTGCAAGTTGTGTTTTTTCAAAACTGGCGACATTGTTGTTGTTGTCATGAAGTTGGAGAATGTGTTTTGCTTTCGTTTTTGAGTTTGGTTCAATGATTACAGTTTTTCATATAATAAAAACGGCATTTATTGTCGGTAAAAAGTTTTTTATTTAGAGTATGAGTACGAAGATCATTTAAGCTATTAGAGTAAAAAGTTAGAGATGAATTTCTGAACACCGCAAGAGACTTAAGGGCTGATATCTAAATTTCTTTCGTGTAGTGCATAAAATTCCAAACCTACGTTGATAAAAGAATTGATAGTTAAAGTTTGTGTGGCTTCAATGCAAAAACCTCTCAGATTTATAAAATAGGGTAATCTTCGAAATCTAAAGATGAAAATGGAAAATAAAAGCTTATAACATTAGTACTTTTCCGTTGGCCAAGAGAAAATGTCGCCAATTGTGAACCAAATGCGAGCCGATGTACCAAGCGAAGCGAATGACATACAGTCAATGGAATTCTGCATGATTTGGCAATTTTTCGCCAAATTTCATTTTTTGGAATTGTACATTCTTTGGCGATTTTTAGCTTTCTCTCGGCTAACTGAAAAGTATTTTAAAATATTATAAAATAATAAATAGATTTAGAATAGAATAGATTTTTTATTTATGTGTCTGTTGCACTTCTTTTACCAAATTGAATAATTTGTTATTAGTCAGTTCTATTTATCTAATGAATCCCAATTATTATCATAATATATGATTTGGTGCTTGTTTTGTATAGAGTATCCAAAATAGTTTTTTTTATGTCAGAGATTTTCTTTTTCTTTTATTTGGACATAATTCCAATACATTTTATAAAAACTCAACAAAATATAATATCCTAACCAGCGTTGTTTAAACAAGCCATTATTGAAGAAATCAATCCGAAGATCAGGACAAGGGCATAGACGTACAACAAAGCCCAATGAAGGCCGTTATTTAACACTGAAGATGTGGATACACCAAAATATGAATGTTACTGTTCTTGAACAACATCTTTGCTCGGCTACTGGAATTACAGATTTGATGCAAACTGTCCGAAACCACCATCATGATCTAAGTCTGCATGCTCACTGATCAATGGTGTATGTGTCGTTTACAGAAAAGTCCCATCGCATCCACAATGATTGAGCAATAGAGCAAATGAACTAGAGGGGAAATGAATTGCGTAATATTTTTTTCCTCTGATGTGTCCCGTTTTTCTGTTCATCCTTATATTAGGCGTATTTTCAACAGGAGGAAACATGGCACTAGAAACAATCCTTCGTTCGTGCACGAAAGTGTAAGATTTGGCGGTGGGAGAGTGAGAGTCTATGTTGGCATCTCCATTCATAGGCGCACTGATCTCCATATCATTCGAAATGAAGCTCTGGCTGATCGTCGATATAAAGATGAGATCCTGAGACATTTTGTTGTCCCTTACGCTGCAACGGTTGGAGATGATTTCACGTTAATGAACGACAATTGTAGGACACATAATTCTAAGGGTTAATGATTTCCTTTTGGGGGAAGGAATCATATGAATGAACTGGCCTGCGTGTTCTCCGGACATGAAACCAATCCAGCATATTTGGAATATTCTGTACACACAATTTTCCGTAGTTACATATTAGATCGTCGATCTTTATCTCCGAATTTGAGGGCATCACCAATGAATTGCTAAACAATCAATAATGACAAAAAAACACCATTATTTTACAAATTGTTCAAACCTTAACTGTCGTCAGTCATTTTGTTGGCTTTGTTGGCGTTGACGGTTTATCGCCAAATTTGAATCCCTCGCCAATGAGTTGCTAAACCGTTGGCGACCGTTGACGTCGACGTAATGCGTAAGTACCCAAATTTCTGGACGCCTTTTTTTTCATTTGTTTTTCTCATATGCACAAATTGTGCGTGCGTGTGTGTGTTAGTCAAATGCTCAATATTTCATATATACTTCTACGTGTGTCGATAATGTTTGAATCATTCAAAAAACTATCCAGGTTGAAGATTAAACCACAACCTTAATACCTTTTTTATTTTTTTCAGCAATGTATATTGTTAAACTCGGTTGTTAAATGCTTCAGAATGCATTCTAAATTGTATTCTTAAAATATGTAACAGAGTTTAGACTTAAACTGTGTTGCTGCTGAATGACCATATAATGCACCATTCCATTGTTTTAAAAATCATCTGTTTTATTATTACTCATTGTTTTTCACATTTTATACTTTTGTTTTGGAAAGGGCGTTTGAGTTTTTTTTAAACTACGATCTTGAATACAACTCTGATTACTTATCTGCGATTTATTCGTGATTTTATCGGAGACAATTATCTCTTTTTGAATATCGTAATGGATTTCGAGGGAGCCAGACGTGAGGCTGGACGCTGGAGCCTCTTTTTCTGGTTCCTAAAGCTACTCACGTAACTGAGTTTGGATTTTTATGAGATTATAGCAGTGGTGTTGATTTTGGGATGGATTGGAGCGATTCTCAAATCCATTTACATCAATGGACAAAATGGTTATGAGTTAATTTGGGATTATTGTAATCCTAAATAAAGAAAATATTTTACATTCGATTATCTTTATGCCATATATTCTTTACTGGACTTTAATGAGAAAAAAAATCTGCACAAGTAACTTTGTACAGTAGCTGCACTAAAGTAATATTGGAAAACAAGCTCAAGCATGGAAACTGAATCAATTGGAAATCATAAATCCCAATTATTGAAAAACTGAAATCTAAAAATACTAGCCATAATACAATAATTTGTTCATAAGCATCGAAAAAAATCCAGCCCTACGTTTCTAATGGAAAAAAGAAATTTTGAATGCAATCCAACCTACAATAGTAAACTAAGGATTAGAATTTCTGGCGATATTTGTCAAAGAAAAAGCCTCAAGAGTTCTACGACGTGTATAATGCGGAATTAAAACAAATATCATTATCATTAAAAGAAGAAGTAAAAAAATAATATCTTTCTGCTTCAATGGAATTTTCCTACATGGAAAACAAGGAAATTTTGAACGCAATTCAACCTTCAATAGTAAACTCAGGATTAGCATTCCAAGTGATATTCATCAAAGAAAACACCTCTAGATTTCTACTTCCTGGCTAATGTGGGAATAAAAGAAGCATTATTATCATTAAAAAAAGAAGTTCACAGCAGTTTATAATCCATCTATTTCTGCCTTTTTAAAACAGAATCAGGAGATTTGAAATGAAATCTTATCTGCAATAGTATTGATTGATTATCAGGATTCCTGGCGATATCCGTGAAAGAAAACTCTTCTAGATTTCTACCTTCTGGTTGATATGAAAAAAAAAGTATAATTCCTATTAACAAAAGTTCCTCTTATCTAAAAATATGTGAAACGTAACTCAGCTTCTCACAGGATATTTTGAAATGGCAAATAAGCCTTTATGCACAGTTTTGATATAAATATATGTATACTGTTATTTTACCTCGAATACGAAGAATATGAAATGTTTAAATGGAGATATAAATTTATTGCTCACATTGTGAAGGATATTTAACACATTTTACTATGTTTACTATAATTTTCGATAAAATCTGTTTCAAATAAAATGGTAGCCCTTTTTTGTGGCTTTTTGGATTCATTTATATATTATAAAGGAATATAACTTCGAAGATTATTTTCGGGATAATTATTATAATTACCTTTATATAAATGGATCGGAAATCAATATTTTAATAGTTTATTTTATTACAATAAAATGATAAAATGAAATAAAGATTATGTATGCTATTTTATAATAAATTATATTCATCCGTCTTTTCAAAACTAATTGCTTTTTAATTTTTTTAAATACTAAGGAAGAAATTATTTTAACATAGTAGTTTCATGGACGTCTGATTCCCTTATGCTTTTCATCGTCTAATTTCTGTAACTTTTATTATCGAGCTTGAAGTTACTTTATCTTATTAAAGTGGTATCATCACATGACCAGCTTATTAAGGTACAACTTTCGTTTGATCCTATGCAGTGAATGCTTTCTCATTCTTTACCTGATTTCCTCTACGATTTGAATAGTGCATCATTTGATTTCTTGATCGATAGTTTAATAAAAAGTTTCTAAAAGCTGCTAAAAAGTCAAAGTTATTCTTAACTCACAAAAGGAAGATGAATAAAGCTAATCTTTGAAATTGATATCTTTCTTGAATTTTTATCCCCCTCTTTATATATAAATGCACTCATATCCATAAATTAATGATAATGCAAGTTCAGGAAAAGGAAGAGTCAGAAGCGAAACAAATGTGACTTATTTGTAAATCCTATTCATTAAACAAAAGGTAAAGAGCAAAAAATATGCTACATGTTTGATATCATTAATAAAAATTGCGTTTTTTTTTCTTCCTAGAGAAAATTACGAAAAACAACAACCCATATTTACAAAAATCAATATTAGATGGTTCGTAGGATGGTTAATACGTAGTATGTCTCCCAGACGACGCAATACAGTCCGTATTAGGCCTGCTGAGTATCAAATTATCGTTCTGATCTTGGGGGATATTACACCTCTCATCAAGGAATGCTCTCCGAAGTTTCGGTAGACATGTAGGATGTGGTTGACGGACTACAACTCATCAGCAAAGCATGTAACACACATGCTGTACTGGATTGAATTCTGTTGAGAATGCTGGCCAGTCCATATGAGTGATATCCTTCGATCGAAGGCATTCGTTAATGAGATTTGCATGGGCAAGACGTTCGTTGTCATTCATGAACATTAATTCTGTGTCCATGGCACCCCGAAACAAACGTACATGTTGTTCCAGAATGAATTCCCGATAGATTTGGCCTGCCATGGTTCCAATGAATGCTTGAACATGCAGATCAGTTCTGGAACTCATAATAATTCCTCCCCAAACGAGCAATCCTGCATCACCATAACGGTGTCGTTCAATGATGCTCTCTTAGTTTCTGTTTAATATTTATGTACTTTACAGTTTAGTAAAAAAAGAAAGTTACAGTACCGCTATATTTAGAAAAACGATAAATTGGACATTTATACGTTTAATAACGCAATGAATCTATGAATCCATTAGAAAAGCACATATATGCAAGAGAGAGAGAGAGAGAGAGAGAGAGAGATCAGCTACCAGACCATTAAAATAACAGGACAATTAATCGGACTCGGAAATTCTGTTATTTTAAGGTTAATTTGAAGAAAAAAAATCCAGAATATTAAATTATGTCAAACAGTTTAACTGAAATTAAATTTCACCAATATGCATAACAACAAATTGCTTAAGTCGACTCATTTAATATAATCCATTTTTCCCTTGAGCTTTTAACATAACATTAATGCTGTTTTAGTTTAGTTTTAGTTTATTAAAGTACCATTATAAAGCAACAATAGGTCTATTTTGGGACGGACGTCATAATTTTGAACCACGGTCATATGACGAGGATGCCAATTGGGCTGACACTCCCCTCTCCACATCACACCAACGGGAGGGTGTTGGCCCTGACAGATTTAACGTGCAACAGACCCTCTTACACGACGGTTCTTCGGTGGAATCGGATCTCGAACCTAAAACCCTACGGCTCACGAACTTTCTTATAGAGAACTCACGTTTTAAATATCAACAAATTCAATTTTTCATTCTTCTTCATCATTTTAAAAATCATCCTTCATAAAGTGTATCAACCGTATCTTTTAACCCTTTTAAAAATCATTGATTTCTTCTATCTTATAAGGGTATTGCTCAATCCCTTTTAAAGTTTCAAAACCTATGCAACAAGTTTTAAAAAAATCCAGAGTGGAATATTTGTACCATTGAACGGAATTTTTAATTAACCTTTTAAAATATGATTAAACGCCTTTTTATGAATCGTATGTATACAAATACCTTATGGTAGGCGATGCATAATCAGAAATAGTTTTTTAGTGCCAGTAAACTCTAGCAAACTCAAACTCTTTTTTTTAATGCAAGGATTTAAATTTCTCAAAAACAGATAGGGCTATAGCAGAAATGCATGTTTACATAACTTTTACATAAACAAACAATGTGTACAATTTCTTTGAAAACAATATTTAATGTACGAAATAGTAAGTTACTATATCAAATATATTACAAATTGTGTCAGATATTTTATTATCTAAATATTATCCATGACTCTACATTAATTTGTTAAAAAAATGAGTGAATATTTGAAAGATTTCGTATTTAAAAAAATGCAAATAATAGGAACGATTGATTTCTTTATAACAAATCTGCTCAATTTTTAGTTTATTTTCCCATTTTAGATATACATTGAATTACTTTACATGAATAATTATCTATTTGGAATGTCATAAGAAAACTTCTTTTCACAGATACTTTTTTCAAACAATAAATGAATTATTTTAGTAAAATTAATAAAATAATATTCGTCTTTAATAGGCGCGTATTGCATTTATGAGAATGAGAGAAGGCGATAATTTTGCCCTAGATATGTTAAATAATTTTTGAATGAAGTGTTATCTTGAGAGACGTATTTTATTCTATTAAATCATAAAAAGCGAACGTACGTTGCTCCTTGAATATCTATCGTTTGGAGTTTTCTAAATGATCTTCAGAAACCTATAATAGACTATCGCTTTTAAATCTCTAATACGAAAATATACAACTTAAATAAAAATAATATATAATTTCAAAAAGTTTCTTACAGAAATTTTGATTACATATTTATTAAACTGGAGAGTAAGAAAATTTTTGATCTTTCAGCTCAACACAAGAACCCATCTACGATATCGTTTAAATTATAAAACACGTTTAGTTAGCCAATTTAAAATTATTTTACTTACAATTTCTATATTTTTATAGGTGTATTTCAATACATTATTAATGTCGAGTTTTTTAAATTTCTATTTTTAAACAAAATTTTTAATTTAAACTCAATATTTTAGCTACCTTAATATTCCTTTTAAAAACAGCACAAGGGCTATTTTAGGACGGGTTACTTTGAAACCACGGTCAAATGACAAGGATGACTTCTGATATGACACCCCTCTTCAAATTTCCGCATCAAACTATAGGGAAAACTTTTGATACTTGTGCATCTAACGCGTAGTAGACCCACTTACACGACGATTTATCGGTGTAATCGTGTCCCGAACTTGAACTCACTGGTTCCGAAAGTTAGAATTTACCACCATGCCATCACGGCCAATTAAAAGAGAAATCATAGTCTCAGAGTTAGGGAAGAATATCTTCCCAGATGAAAGAAGAAAGGGTTAAATTTTTATCGTCATTTTAAATATACGTATTTATGTAAGTTATGAAAACCAAGTTCTGTAAATGAGATTTATCGAATGTGGAACTCAAAAAATATATTTGAAGCACAGGCTAATTTAACAAACAGCTGTATCCAAAAACTTTGATATTTAAAGAACGAGAATAAAATTTTCTAATAATGACCAGGTAATCAATAACTTAATTTATTCTTGTTGCCCTTCAAATGGAACAATCGAATTTTAAAATAATATTAAATGATAGTATTTGGATAATTCTTCAGATTTTTTACAAATATTGGGAATACAAATTAATCAGACTACATGAAATAAATTTCTATTATTTGAATTGAAGTTAGATCTGTGCTTTAATCTTGATGTTCCAGCAGAATATTCATATTAATTATCAATTAAAATCAAATAAAATTTCTATTTAATTTTTTAAAAATCATTATGTTGTTAATTACTTCAGAATCTTGAATAGTATTATTCCTATACACACAATGACTAATCATTTCAAATTTTTTGAATATTCAAAATGTATGAGAATGATGATCATTTGAAACATTTTTTAAAATTAATTCGAATCTCTAAAAAAGGAAAATTATTTAACAAGAAAATCGTCGATAGAATAGAATATTTTCATTAAGATAATTGATAGCTCTCTAACGATTAGTCGAAACGCTGAAATCAAAATTTATTTTTGGATGCTATATAAAAACTTTTGAAAAAGCTCCCCGTGGTCAAATACTGAAAATCACTTAAGTATGCATGTTTTTCAAAACTCACCACATTTTCAAAGGGAACAATTCGTATTTGATTATACACTATCTACGAACAAGTAATTGGTCATCTGTGATAAAAGTGGACCTGAGATAAATCTAATTTATTCATATTCAATAGTTGGTAAAACCTCTATCTGAGGCAACTGCAATCTTAATCCACCAGGGCATGTGTTGCGTCACGATCAAACTCCGTGAGAGGTAAGTTTCTTTTTTCGGAAATGCCAACAAGAAGTGATAGAGATTTTTGAAAATATGGCGAAGATGAGGCGTTGAATGTTTTGTGCTGTGCTGTTTTGGTTTAAATATATGCTATTGTTTGTTTCTTCTGCGTTGTCATCAATCAACAAAACTGCCTACATTTATTTTCTAAGTCAATCCTAAAAGGAACTACAGCATGCTTTATTCAAGTGTTTGGATGATAATCAATGGTATTTTCACTCAATCGGCTTGGAAAAGACATGTAAACTCTTTCACTGATTTTGGACGTTTGTTGTACTCCTTAATTTGGCGATCTTTGGTTCATTTCCCATCGATGCTATCAACATATATCATTTATTAACATTAACAAATGCCTTGATTATATACTCATTTATTAAAAACACAACCTAAAATTCCCTCTTATGTCTCGTTTTCAATAATTGTAATAACCCTCATTTTAATTATTTGTAATGTAAATAATCAATTTTTATTCGTAACATTTTCTTATTTTCATGTATTCTCATGTGTTTATAAAGTATATATTGTATCGCTCCATGGTATTATCCTCTGTCACTGAGGGGGGGCACACTGTAGCATCTGGAAACCCCTGTGTGAGTGACACCGTTTTACGAGAGTTTCATCAGGCAATAGATGGAACGAGGCGAACGAAGTGAGCGGTGAATAAAACGATGTTTGGTATTTACCTTCTGATTATGGAATTACTTACTTAGAATTGCGCAATGCACTTCAATCAAACTCGTCCCAGAGTTTTTCTATAAGATTCGAGTCTGGTCTCTGGACAATTCAGTCGAATCTGCTCCCTGGCTGTCTGGAATAGTAGAGTATGAATCGACGTTGATCTTACCATGAATTGGGATCAAGGGTCCCAGTTTATAATACGTGGAACATCCGGAGACCATAAATCCACCTCCGCCAAACTTTGCTATAGACACAGTACATTCTGGAAAAAGTCTTTTTCCATGTAAACACCAATCCCTGACTCTGATATCCGGCATGCAGATATTGAACTTTGAATGATCTCTCAAGGGATTCCACTTATTTATAATTCAATTTTGACGTACTTCCGACCACTTCAAACTAACAGCATGGTTGGATTTTGCAATCAAAAGCTTATGGGCGGCAGCACAACCATGGAAACCAAGCAAATATGCTTCTTTGCTTATGGTATTTGTCGGAATCACAGTACTGGAACTCATGGAGTGTTTAGGGCGTCGGTTTGAAGTGGGTTTTTTCGAATTTCTTTGGACAACACACGTTGGTCATTAGCTTTTAGTTTCTTGGCTCTACCAGATCGAAGTGCATCCCGACAATCAGCATTTACCATCCACTTTTTAATCATAATATTCACTGTAGATTTTGGGATGTTTAACTCACTAAGTAAATTTCATAAGAATATACCTTTTCTATGTTATCCGACAATTACGCCTTTCTCGAAGTCAGAAAACTTTGAATTTTATGGCAATTGCATAAAACTAATGTCGATGCCGTTTTTACACGATATTTAAGTATATAAGGAGTGATATAGATCAGGACTGATATAGATCATGACCGCAGATATCCTCATATACTTACTTGGATGCTCAAATAGTTTTTGGTAGTATGTATAGAATTTATACCAATTATTTATATAATGGTATATTTGTTAAATTGCGTCAAAAGTTTCTTTTTTTTCTACTTTGAAGACGGAATCATAATCATTAAAAACGATTGCACCATTGGAGCGCTGCCTCTGATGATATGCTTGATAAAATAAACGATGCTGAAGCACATATGTCATCAATAAGCATTATTAAAAAATTGGAAAATATTATTAATGAATTGATTCTCATATTCATATAAATAATGGAAGATATCAAAACAGAACGGTTTTATAATGTTATTAATCTGTATTTTACTGTCACTCCTATTGGGTGTTGAAGGAAGGATGCTGCCGTTTCTTGTTACAAACTTAGAGATAATTTGACTACTTGGCAATGAATTACTTAGGCGACAAAAATAAACATTCGAAAATTTGCTTAATCTCCATTAGGAACAGAGATCTATGCACTCTGTTCAAAAATTCCGAGCTCCTCCTGAAAAGCTAGACAAACCAGCGGGGCTAAATCGATTCAGTCAAATCTCTCTTTTCTAGTGCTTTCTGTTGCTTACAGAGAAATCTATACATTGTGTTGTGGTGTCCCAGGCAGCAAGAATTGTTGAAAACACATTGGCGATTGGTCGCATCCATTGGCTACAGCTCGCGAGTATTTCACTGATGTTGGCGTTGCATTGGCGCGATATCGTATTCCGACCAGATATTTTGCGGACCTCGCATTTAGCTTGGCGCGACCTCGTACGCCGACTTAGTGAAAATGGTCGTTTCAATGTAATCGCCCCCTACTCGCGCCGATATCAGAAAAATCGCCTTTCCTAGACAAGACTTTGCGAATATATTTTAGGAATTTCCCATGATTCAACTGGCGATTGTTGTGTTTTGGAATTCAACCAACAACGCGTGCTATCATTTCAAGAAACTTGGTAAGTGTAAATATATTTATTACTGTATATTTTCTAAATAGTATGTTTATTCTAAATATTTAATAAAAAGGATTTTTTTTTGTTAAGGTTGTTTGAACTCATTGATTACCTGATACAAAGAGTTGCTAGTGATATTATAAGAGTTAGGTGAAAACGACCATTAGTCCTAATAAATATTTGAGCTAACGATCCATTGTTAATCATTCTATTTCATTTAAGAGCTAAAACTTTGTTAATTTAGCTATCGTCATTTCTTTTCTTGCATGTATTTTTTTTCAAGTGATTTTTTTTTTTTTAGATTTTTATGTTGGGTGTTCTTAAATTATTGCAGTTTTTTTTCCCTCTTCTTTTACAATTTCGTTCAGTTAATATTTTCAGATGAGAGATTTTTTTAAAAAGTATTAAATAACGTTTTTATGTTTTGTTATGGCAATAAATGTGTGTAATTATTTTTTATTTTGACGCGAGACTAAAAAAAACCTTAGCTCAGTAGGTGATAACGCGCCAAAGCTAGCAACTCCCGTTTTATCAAATGTGGCAACCCGTTTTAGCTTTCGCATTGGAAAGAGGAGTCCGAATGATTACGCAAGCTCATTGCTGGCGACTTTTGGGAAAAGTGTGCCAAGTAGGCGGTTAAACTACGATCGTATTGTAAGGTTAGGAAAAAAATCTTTAAAACTTGAGATAGAGCAGGGATTTTTGAATGCTCTAATATTAATAGTTTTTTATTTATTATTCGTAAATGGAAATTGAATTTTTTAATTCAATTTCCATTTACGAAATATGACATAATTAAATAGTTTTTAATTATGTCATATTTCGTAAAATAATATCATAAATTTTACTCCCATTAGTTTGAGTTGTTTTTATTTTTCTTTGTTATTGTAAATACTATTAAAAGTTTGTCTACACAAATCATTATCCCAGCAAAGCTATTATCATGCCTATGAAGTCCTGTAAAACTTTTGCACGTTAATTACACATCTTCATTTATCAACAAATATTTATTGTACTTTTAAAATAAGTGAAAGCTCAATCATTATTCTAATGAATAAATATATTTTGTAGGTTCATCAGAGCTGGTCATAAAGGAGAGTTAAACTGAAGAAAAGCATATACATAATATTTTATCTGTATTGCTGAAAAATTTTGAAACTCGCCATTTCACAGAATGACTGAACATTGAATATGCTGCCTAAAACTGGCTGGCAATGTATGAAAATTCATACATTGCCATATATACAAATATGCATTCATACATATTTCATAGAATTTCTAAAAATGACAAAATATGAAATATATCTCCTATTCAATGAATGGAAATTTTGGGCACTTTTTGTTTCAAAACTGAAAATGCAATTGGAGGTAAAATAAATTCTACAATCAATCAGAAAATATAAGCAACAGGAACATTTATCCTTGTTTCTTTGAAAGCTACTGTGAGAGATTCTATTCCTGAAGTCGACAAGAGGCAAAATTATTTGTACATTATATTGATAATTATAATGTGTGAGCTGGAGTTTGCTTTTACTGAATGTAACTGCAGAGGGGAATTTGAAACAATTCTATGTAAGATTTCAACTCAATTTATGCCTTAAGAACTTGCTTAGAATTGAAAATATTCCTGACAATGTAATTCCTGTCAAGTCAGTTCCATTTTGTCAGCCCAGTGGAAGCAGCCAGGGAGTTTTCAAACTTATGTGTTAAACAAAAGACCAAAATATGATATGCCTTTGCATGAAAGATATAATTAAATGCATTTTCAAATGTTATCCAAGCCTACTGCATTACAACAAGTAGGTTAATTTCAATTTCCAATTTTTATTAAGAAAGCTTTTCTCTTATAAAAAAAGAATCAATTTTATTTTGCACAACTTTCCTTTTTCTTTATATATTTTGAATAAATTTTATAATAGCCTCTTTTTTTTCAGAATAACAACTCAAGTTATATTAATTATAGTTAATTGAATTAATTTTTCTTTTTATTTAAATTCTTTGTTTTTGTTTACAATTTTAAATGTTCAAATGAAAGAAGTTTTAAAAAGTATTAAATAACATTCTTATATTTTGGTATTGCAATAACATTTGTATAATTATTTTTATTTTGACATGAGGTCAAAAAGGCTTAGCAGAATATATTTAAATTTATTTACTGTAAACTTCAAAACAGAAATTTCTTTAAAACTGGAGATAATGCAGGCATTTTTTAATACTCGTATATGAATAATTTCTAATTATTTCATAAAATAGTCACAAATTTTACTCCTATTAGTTTCAGGTATTTTTATTTTTCTCTATAATCCTAAAAATTATAGTATTTGCATAGAGAGTCAATATCAGAATGAAAATATTATGTTTATTAAGTTCTATAAGACTTTAGCTTGTTAAATACTTTTCTCCAATTATCAAATATTTTATATGTACTTTTTTAATAAAAAGGAAAACTCAATAATAATTATTATTGTTTTTTAGGCTCATGAAAGCTGATCAAAAAGGATAAGGGAATATAAAGAAATGTTCCATATATATTGCAGATAATTTAGTTATACATATATATAATATTTACATAAAGTGTGGTATTTATATAAATTTATAAAAATTTCAAATGCTTCTAGTATTATAAATATTCTAAATAAAATTTAAATGCTTTGTTTATAAATGATGTGACAATATTATTTATTTATGAAAGTCATTGAATCAGTTTTAGGATGCTACTTGGGTGAAAAATTCAGCCAAAAATTTGAAGTAACTAAATCATTTTACTTTGTATTTGTGAAATTTTATTTAATAAAGGTCTTTTTAAATAAATTGTTTTTTTCCTATCTCCAAAAATAAAAAACAGGAAAATAATATATATATTTTTAAACATTTGTCAGAAGTAATTTTGTATAATTGAAAGTGTGTGTTTGAAATTGAGCATTTGTTTAGAATTTTCGTGAAATGTTAGAGTTAATCATTGACCAAATTTGGTTCTTGTGCTACAAAACCAAGTTTAAACTTATAATAAATAAATAAAAAATATTACAGATTTCAAATAATTATTTATTTGTAAAATGTTGTCTATTAGACACTAGCTAACACTAACATTTATAATGAAGTATTAAGTTTCTTCAACATGAAGTATGTAAGTAAATAGTAAACATAAGGAATTTCATGCAAATAAAATGAAGAAATATATAATAGGAATTGCATTATTTAGTGTTTTAAACAATTTTTAATCATTGCATTAAAAAATAGGGAAATGTTCAAATTATGTTTAAATAGGTATTTGATTTATTCATTATTTTTTGGTAATTGTCTTGTAGAATGTTATTTATTACACACTACCTAGCACTAACATTTATAATAAGGTATAAAGTTTCTTCAACATAAAGTATGTAAGTTAATAGGAGTTTCATATAAATAAAAGAAGTGTTGCATTTTGTGTATGGAATTTTTGTATAAAATTCAGAATTTTTCATAGAACAAATTTGGTTCTTTCGCCACAAAACCAAACCTTACTATACATAGATCTAGAAAAGATATTTAAATTAAATTGTGCGTGCAAAAATATTGTCTATTGAAGAAACACATAAAAGTGATGCTATAATTTAGTGTTTTAAACAATTTTTAACCAATGCAGTAAACAAAGTGGGGGTGAATGTTCAAAATATATTAAAATAGGAATTTGTGTTTTATTCATTTTATTTTAGTAAATCTTTGTTTATTGCTAACTTTAAACAATATAAAAGCTTATAGCAAACTATAAGAATATATATATAGTTCTATATATATTATATAGAACTATATAATATTTTTAAAAAGAATTATATAGTCTTATATAGAAAATAGAATTATATAAGAATAATATTCTTTGAATTTTCATGAAATAACTTTTAAAATTAACAAATGGTATAGGCAATATTAAAAATTTAATATATATATAATTATACTGATTAATTATACAATTGAAACTATGATTAAGTCAGAAGTTTTTCCCATGCATTCAATAATGAAACTAAATAGGAAATATATATGGAAGAAACTAACCTTATATAGAGATATACGATTATATTATTAGAATTAAGATGGGCAAGTGATCAAATTTAAAACTATTTCAGATAATTTTAACATTTGTTTATTTTCCTTAGAGCAGTAAAAAAAAATGTAATTTGAAAATTTATAGAGTAAGATTGTGGTAAAATAATATGCTATAATAATAATTAAGAAAGTCAAAGAGTTAAAATTAAAATAATGAAACATATCATTCTATGAAAAGCAAGTGTTTTATGGAATTTTAAATTATCAAAATAAATAGCAAACAAAAATATAAGTAAAAAAGAAAAGTAAACCACTTAAAATATTTATTTTCATTCGTTTGAAAAAAATATGAAAGTACAATAATTTTAACTATTATAACACTAAATTATAGGGTTTAAGAAAACAAATACCAATAAATTAATATTTCAATAAGATACGGCAAGTGTTCAGTAATAAATCGCCCAATGATTGATATTTGGCCTCCCATTGCTAAAAAGCATTGGGAAATGGTTGGTAACAAATAGCCCATTGCTAAAATACATTGGGAAATGATTGGCAATAGGTCGCCCTTTGCTAAAATATACATTGGGAAATGGTTGGTATTGGGTCGTCCATTTCTAAAACACATTGGGAAATGGTTGGCATTATGTCACCCATTGATAAAACACATCGGGGAATGATTGGAATGACGTCGGCCATGAGAAAACACGCCGGGAAACGATCGGCAAATTCATCGAAAAGAAGTCGGCGCGATCATCGCCCGGCGTTCCGCCGTGGGACAAGACCAATGTTGGCCCGAGGTCGGCTTCCGATCTCGGCCCGACGTCGCGCGTTCTGTGTTGCGATGTGTGGCCAATGGTTGGCCGACGATCTTTTGCTGCTTGGGGTAGCTGATGCTGAATTTGAGATTTTATATTTAAGTGTAAGATGTCCCGTGTTCACTTTTTTTTAAACTTTTGTTACTCGAACGTCTAACAGTAAACTCACTTCTTGTTTTCTTTTCAGAATAAGTAATTTCTCTTGTTGGCAATGATTCTATTAAAAAAGATAATCCCTAAAATTCTATTAAAAAAGATAATCCCTAAGAATGAAGGAGCAAGAAGTCGTTCTTGCTCCTTCATTCTTAGGGATTATCTTTTTTAATAGAATTTTAGTTCTTACTTCTCAAATCACAGATTTTGGTGTAAGATTTAAATTACATTCACCACATTTTCATTTTTTGAATGCTGATCATTATTCAAAAATGTCTAAAAAAATTCTTTTTCTTTCCAAGATGAAAACTGCTTTTAAAAATTAAAAATGCATATTTGAAAATACTAACTATTAATTTATGTTTGAAAATATTTAATATGGATTTATGTTTGAAATATTTGAAAATATTTAATATTGATTTATGTTTGAAATATTTGAAAATATTTATTGTATTTAAAAATTAAAAAAAAACTATTTTTAAATATTTGTTGCATCATTTAAATGATTTTGCATAACAAAGATTCAATGCCATTTTATCATTTAAATGATGTAGGAAATCAAAATACAACACCTATTCTTTAATAGGAAGAAATGATTCTTTTTGGCTAAAATGTGGCATAAAACAAAATTTTTCCATTTCAGAAGGTTGACAAATGATTTGCTTGAATTCGTATTGATAGTTAAAGAAATGCATTGCATAATTGCTATGTAAGTCTCTTCAATCAAGAACTCTAGTTGGTGAAAATTTTATTTTGAGCACATTTCGTGCTCTCTTCAATTGACTGTTACAGATTAGGACACACAGTTGGGTGCCTCTTCTCGAACTGAAACTCTTTCATGGAACGTACTGATACAAAACAAATGAATAAAGAATTTGTAGAGCGAACGAAACGCCATCTATGGGCATGAATACGAACATACTGAACTAAAAAAAGCTGTATTCCTAAACGCTCTTTAAAGACTGGTATTCAACTAACAAATAACATGGAAATTTTAATTTTTTTTGTTTCGCATTATGAAATTTTAAATCCATTAAAAGATGTTTCTAAATTGCTTAATATTTAGATACTTATAGATGACTCATTATTTAGCTTAGAAATAGCAAAATATATTGGTAAAGTATTATACCACATTGGAACAAAAAAGCAGCATTAAATTTTAATTTATGAGGTTTCTCGTGAGAAAATCTACCAAACATTAGAATTTGAGAAAATTTTCATTTAAAGATACAAAACCGCATTAAAACGCACATAAATGCTATAATAAAAAATAGGTGTAATTTCTCAAAAATGGGCAGAAGCAAACTAAATCGTTTTGCAAATTAAACAGCTTAAGTATTCAGATCCTTAAATTTAAAAAAAATCATATTTTTTTATAAGTCATGTTTTTCTATTCGTTTTCATTTATCATTTGCAAAACATTTTTTTATAAAAACTTTCCAACTTTTTAACGTAGTTACTTATCTTAAACAATTAAAACTTAAACTTCGGTTGAATCGCTGTTTAAAATCAGTCATAAACAAAGTAATGCATCGCATATGCGTACCACAGCTCTTGCTATTTTCACATGCGCAGTTTACGGTTTTCGTGCATGCACGGTTAAATTAAAATCGCAATTACAACCTTCCCTTTTTATTTTGACTCGATTTTAATGTACTAAAACATTTCCCAATAAATGCTATACAAAATGGTATAAATATCTCCAATACCCGTTAACTATTTCCCGAGTTTTTGTGGTTCCAACATACAAATGCTTTCAGGAGAGCTCAATTTATACTATAATTAGATATATATTGTATACAAATTATGATAATCATTCTTAGAAATCTACAAAAATATTAAAAGACAATTTTCTTCATAATGAAACATTTTATGATTCTTTATTACTTAAATGTAAGCTTAAAGAATGACGAACTATTTGGTACAGAGGTTAAATTATATTGATCTAAATGCTACAGTATAACAAACACCAAAAAATAAAAAGACAAAAAATAATTATATTATAACATTCTTTGCATTAACCATTTATTTTTTAGTTTGCTTTCTTAAATTTGAAATCCCTAATTTTGATAAGTACCATGCTTCTAATCAATGCTACAAAATATTATCAACCAAACATTGTTTTTTTAAAACTTACGTGTATTGATTTTCTTTACAATTTATTTTTATTCATGAATATGAAAACGCGAGTTAAAGCTAAAAAGATATTTTCATGAAATAACGTCTTTTAATATTATGGATAATAATCTATTCAGGATCGTCATCAACTTATATCCTTTAATTTTAATGATTGATGATGATTATGGACATGGAATATAGATTTTATTGAAACCTGATATTCTAAAGAGCTGAGTGTCTTTAAATGAAAAATAAAAAATTTCATTTGAAAATAGATAGGTGTTGCATACAAAACTAATCGATATGTTCTCAAACAAAAACTTTTAACATAGCGAAAAGGCCTTGAAAATAAATTGCTTTTATGCGTGCCGTGTCTACTTGATAAAAAGCTAACAAAGTCCATATCAATGATTAAAAGGTTAGGGTTGACAGTCAAATCAAAAAGTTCTCTGTAATTAACTAGAAAATTGATGGCATCAGAAAAGAAACGATACTCAATTGCATAGAACTTTATCATTCTCTTTATATTCATCAACCGAAAAAAACTAAAGAATAATCTGTATTTGTTGTAACAAAATAAGTCCATTCTCTAATTATATATTTATTTTAAGAATAGAGAATTTTATATAAATAAATTTTAGAACTCGAAGATTTTGTTGTCTCTAGCGATCCTCATAAAATTCTGATCACACAAAATGGAAATTCCAAATACAATGAATGACGATTTTCAAATTGAAGAATCAGTGAAAGCTTTTGGAAAATTATGGAACATATTGCAACTGATGGGAATATCTGTGTTTCCTACAAAATATCAGAAAGAATTGAAGAAACTCCTATGCTTGATGCCAAAATATAGTTTTCCCCTTTTTCTCCTCTGCAATCTTGTTTATCTGTGTTACTCTACCATCACGTACAAAAATCTGAATTATGCATCTGTTCTCAATATATCAAATTCTTTACTATGCTTTCTTCTATGGGGTATGCTGTTCACACGCATAAGACCTCTGAAAAGATTATTGATTCATTTATCTAATATTAGCACAAACAGCATGGCAACGACAAGCCGTTTGTCGCTCTCTACTAACATTGCCATTTTTTTAATTGTGGTTTATTTAGCAATGTCAATTACAGTCAAGCTAAAATGGAATAGAATGAACAAGATTCCTTCGATAGAAATCCTTCGAATAATTCAGGAAATAGTATTTCCCTTTACTATAACGATAGCATATATTTCTATTTGTTACATACTTTTGCAAGAGTTAAGGAAATGCCATTGTGTATTCCAGAAAAATCTAGATCTCACGTGTTCTCTAACTGTCAAAAAATTAACAAAAAATTACCTCGAAATTCTCAAAGGCGTTGAAATGTTCGAAGACTTATTCTCTGGCCCTGTATTTATTCTCATATTGAGAAATTTCAGCTGGGTTTCTGTAATAGTGATTAATATGATGAATATCGATAATTGGATGTCTTTATTGATGATTGAAAGTTTGTTTCACATGACTTTTATCTGTACCCTATTTGGCATTCTCTCGATCTATGCTGCAAATATTCCTTTAGAAATGCAACATGTTAAATCAACACTTTCAAATAAAGCATCTGAACAGTTGCTCAATGAAGGAGCACTGAAAAACAATAAACAAATTAGTTTCTTGTTGAAGAGAGATGTTTGTGTCCTGACAGCTTGCAATGTTTTTACTTTCGACAGAGGTTTCGTGCTGAAAGCTATAGTGACCGTCATTGCCCAAGCAGTAGTTTTTGAACAGCTGAGATCGTCTATTACGTCAAGGGATAAAGCATGATTTCTGGTTTATAATATATCAAATCAAATGCAATATATATATATATATATATATATATATATATATAAATGACAAAAAATGAATTAAATGAAATACTTTGGTTATAAAGGCTATGTTACTTTTAGGCTGTAATAGTATTCTTCATTATCCAGAAAATAATAAGAACTAATATATTATGAAACTAATGGTATAAAATTATGTTGTGTATTCTCTGTAGTTATTTAACCCTTTGCACTCCGATGGTGCCTCTGGTTACTATTCAAGATTGTGCATCATTTTGACGTTTTATTTATTTATTTTTCCAATTTAATTGTTAAAAACGCCTACATAATGGTTAACAGATGTAAATTAATTTTTCAAATAAATTCGGCTTTAAAAAATTATGTATATTTATTTTTCATATCAATAACAAATCTTTGTATTAGGTGAATAATTTTGTATCTAATTATTTTTTCGAGTGCAGAGAGTTAATCCAAAATTACAATAATGTATCTAACATTTAGATTCGCCTAACAAAGTATATATAAATATTCTGCTTTTTTATATATACAATTATATATACGATTTATATATAATTGTTATATAATAATTGTTATATATAACTGTTATAAAATATACATTCTTATGAACAATGAACGAAGAGAACTATTAAAATATTTTATGTATTTAGATAATATAAAATATAAATTAATACAACAATGCTTCTTACAATTATTTATTTCATGATACAAATATCTTATCAGGATATATAAAATTCATAAATGTTTTGATTTGATTTATATTTACCCAAATTGCTTATTCTATCGATAAAGTAATAATTTGTCCTTTTTTGCAAGTTTTCATCTAAAATTTCTTTCATGTTCTATCTATAAAGTTGTTTCATTTAAATAATACTAACAACCATCTTAAAAATTTTTTAAATACTTGTGCCACATCTTACATCTAAAATGTGTCTAGATCCCAGCTATGAAGGGATTAGAAGACTTTATGATCTTCAGATAAGTAAACAATGCATAAAAGTAATCATTATAAATTTTACATACCAACTCTCAGAAAATATGTAGAGATAAAATAACATGACTAAAGGGTTGAACTCAAATTACATTTGCAACATCAGATCTGGAATTTCTTGTATATTACGCGGAAAAAAATAAGTCCTGTATCAAAAAATTAACACTCAATTCATTTGTTACGTTTATATAAATTACAATATATTTTTTTCGAAACAACAACAACAAAAAAAGCTCTTGGTTGCTTTCTTTATTGAATATATACTCTTACTAGCTTTTACCCGCGACTTCGTAGGCGTGGAAATTTTGATGTGTATATTTGAGAACTGACAGTCTAATCATAATGTAAAATGTTAGCAAATCGTATGCATGAGACGCGAATTTTAAACACCAGTTGGGGTAACGAATGCAGATTAGAAATTTTTAATTTCAATTAATCCGTTATTTTTATTCAAAAATACTTCTGAAAGAATCGAACGATTTATTTATTAACAATGGTTAATTTTAAATGTATTAAACACTACGAAAATAAACAGAATCGTTTGAAATAACCGATTAAAAACATGTTATTAGCGGGGGAGAAAAGTTAGTTAAAAACTGTATAATTTACTATAAAGGTACTTTTCGTTTACGTTAAATAATATATAAAGATATTAATGCTCTACTGCACTCGAATTGAAGATCAAATAAAAGCAGTGAAATGCCCAACAGCTCTATCCACTGTGTCACACATTACAGAAACTGAGCAAAATTCTTAATGATGAAACTCAGCAAATATCTAATTATAAGATTCTTAATGATTAAACCTTTCCTGTTTTAAACTAGAATGGGAATCTGATCTAAAACCAAAATAGCAAACGTAGAAATAATTTCTGAAAAAAAGCATGATATTGAGAAGATTTTTTTTTATAAATTTATCGATGTTTTAAGTAAAAATTTAATTCTGATAAAAATTGGAGAAAATCATAATAAATACCAAAATAGTGTTTAAATAAATATTCAAAATAAATTATAGAAAGCAATTAATGCGCTTCGAGACTCAAACTGAAAATCAGCGAATAAAAAAGTACCGAAGGGCCCAAACCTTCTTTCCATCAAGTCATTCATGCCTTATACAAAGTGCAATTCTAAGTTTCTTAATGATTCTTGGTTTCAAACATTACGAGAATTTGGCTCAAATGCATAATGCTAATAATTTTTGCTCCTGTTCAGGATCTTGATACGTAAACGTCTCAGAATTTATCAAAATTTTGAAGTAAAATTTTAATTCTTATGCATAAGTATTAGAAAAATTAATAGTAAATGCTAAGCTATTTTGAAAAATAATATTCAAAATAATCAAGAAAAAGCATATAAATCCATTACCGCGCTTCGAGACTCGTACCGAAGAGCAACGAAATGACCAACACTTCTAAACTCCAAGCCATACATACCTAGAAAGGTATACAATCCTAAGATTCTTAACAGTTCGACCTATTCTAGTTTCCAAAATAATTGGAATCTGCTCTAAAAGTAGTATTCTTAATATAGGAATTATTTCTGCGCATGTGTAAGATTTTGAAACTTAAATTTTGCTTAAATTTAGAAATTATTTTAAAATAAAGTTTTAATTCTGATGAATAAGAATTGGAGAAGTTCATAATAAATGCTAAAATAGTATTTAAAATAAAATTTAGAATAAATTTTAGAAAAAAGTTAGAAAAAATGCAGAACAATTTCTGCCTTTTGAGACTCGAACTGAAAATCGGCAGAAATTAGTGATATATTCTCTAGCTCTCTATACTTTTCCATGCATCTCTTAAACACCGAACAATCTTAAGATTCTTAATAAATTCAATCCTTCTAAATTTGATACATAATTGGAATATGGACTCAAAGCATAAGAATAAAGGAAGGGATTATTTCTGCGCATGTCCTTTATTTCGACGCCTAAACTTTCTCTGATTTTACAGATATTTAAATGAAAATTTTTTAATTCTGATGTATAAGAATTGAAAAATTTCACAGCAAATACCAAATTAGTTTGGTTATTAATTTTATATATTTTTTAAAGTAAACTTGTATTTTTTGTTGTATATGAATATAAATATTATTATAACCTTTATACTCGAATGGAAATTAATAAATTCAATAATAGAGAAATAAAAAATAAATTATTCCTTTGCTTTGAAAGCCGAACTGAAGACCAGCCATAACAAGTCGATCTATTTACCATGTCACATGTCCTTCAACGAAGAGGGGGGGGTCTAAGATTCTTAATCTCGTATTCTTTCCTCTCTTTGGGAAAATAATGGGAAATATCTTTTCGACTAAGGATTCTTTACCTTTGAAATTGAAAATAAATTATTCTCTCTTTAATATTTGTTAATAAAGATGGTATATATCCGTTAAATTTTTGCCACTTCATTTACACGCTGTTCCATCAGGTACGCAGCAATTAATATTGAGAGATTCGCATATAACACGTCAAAACGATTATTTTGATCTATAATATGTGGAATTTCCGAATATAACATCATAGTCTAATTGCACGAAAAACAGCTGTTTATATTCAAAATTACGTTGCATGATACGATTGCACAACATGGAAGATTTCCCAGGTGATTATTTAAATTTGTGGATGTCGATGAGAGGAAAAGTGCGTCTGCATGTAAATATTCAAATTTCTATCGTGATAGGACTAGAAAACAGGTTGGAGGCGAATGTGTCGTCCGTTTCTCGCTATGACTAGCAGCTGTAACGAAAAAAATTCTACAAACATTTGTCAATCACTACAACAACGAGGACCAAAAGAACATACAAAGTATTTAATCATTTGCTGTCCGAAAAATAATTAGCTGCAAAATTATTCACCTAATATAAAGATTTGTTTATTGCTATGAAATTTTATATTATATATATATATATATATATATATACGTTTCGCATCTCCCCGAACTCGAAAAACATTTCTTGAAAATGTTTATCTATCTCACATAGATAGTTTGCAAACTCTGTGGGCTAGACCGATGAAATTTTGTATATCGTCTTTATTACAAATTAAATTTATCAAATTGTGAATAAAACCAGTTTCAAAAACGTTTGACTGGTTGACTCTTAACCAGGTAGTTAATTTTTAAAAAAGAAAGCTAGAATACTGATTTTCTGCCCAGTGTTTTAACATTTATTGTTACAGAAATCAGAAATATTGAACGCCTTCTGTTTGTGAGTACTTTCAGAAGCACGTAATTGTGACAACACAGAAAGGTAATGACTTAAATTCAATTTGATAGTTAATTCTGCGATTGCAACTGTAGTTTTGTGATGAATTTTGGCACCAATCTGTTGAGAAAATGGCATCTAAAAAGAACATGATGGAATGTTTTGAGGATACTTGTGTATTAGACCGTCGACGCAAATGGTCTAGTTTTTCATTGGCGACGGGTTCAAATTTAGTGATGAAGATCGACGGTCTGATATACAAATACCGTTTTGGGAAGATGATTCCAGCTGGTTTTGATAGATATTTAAATATCGAAGGAACGCGATTTTTAGTCAACAGATATTTATTCATTTAGCTGTGATTTTTTTAAATTTAATAAGATGATTATAAGGATAAAAAAATAATTATCTCCCTACCATTTCTTTAGATCCATTAATCTTAGGGAAATATTGAAAGCCATTAAAAGTATTGACGTTTGCAAAATTACAAATTTAAAATATAAAAACTCAATACAATGAAATTAACAAACAAGAATTTATTTATAAAATAGTAAATACAAACGTTGAAACCAGGTAATGTATTAATATTTTTACAATTTTAAATAACATTTAAATATTACATGCATTCAAATGCTTATCACGTACAAATAATGTATAAGTTAAGCATAAAAATAACATTTATTGCATACATATTGAATACATTTGTTTGAAATAAAAATTATACATAATATATTATCATTGTACATTAAATATCAAAAGTATTCAAAGAGAGCGAGAGAAAAATGGCATAAATAACAGTTAATGATTTCGAGAAAGCAGCTTTTACTAGTTACTACAAAAGGATCATGAATTTCATAACAAAAGTTCCAACCATTGTTTTCAGCAATTAAAATAGTGCTTTATTCTTGCGCGTTTTGTAATTTTATAGTAGAAATTATTTTTGAAATGCACAAATTTAGAATATTTTTGAAGTATTAAGATTGATATTTTAAATGTTTCGGATATTTAAATATAGAATCAATATATACTGACGTGTCAGACGTATCATAGAATATACAAGACTGACAGCGATTCAATCATTTTCAACTCTCAATCCTCTTTTGGTTACTTCGTTTAGTTAAATTTCGATTTTTTACGGGTATTGCCATCTATCAATGGGATAATTGAAATCAAGATCCAAAATGATATAAGTTATAAATTAAGGACTAATTTAAAAAAATTAACGCATTCGAAAATTAATTTAAGACACTAATAAAATATATGTAACATATTTGTGGAATTTAGTAATATTTGTGTTTTTATCATTTATTGCATCCATTCTAATTCTTAACGGCTATTATTATCTCATAAGGTCTCGGCTATTTTTAAACCTACCTCAGCTCGTAAGGCAGAGGCCTTACGAGCTGAGGTAGGTTTAAAAATTATTCAGATTTCCGATTTATTCAGATTTCCGAATTTTTTCATATATAAAAATCTGGAAATTTAAATTTCTTTTAAAGCACATTCACCACCATGTTGATCAGACATGGCGATCAAATGCTTTTTCTTCTTAGTTTGACGGATTTCTGATAGACTGGCTAGCACAGCCATCAGTCATCCTTTGCTGAAAAACCACTGAAATATCAAGTTCTTAAACTCTGCTAATTTTTTTAACATTACATTCCCAATTTTCTTATAATTATATGAATAATTACAAAAATTACGCTTCGATTTCCCGACTAAGAGTATTATGATAAAAAATATTCATAGTAATTTAAGTAGTATAGGAGAACTTGTAAAGGATGCAACAAATGAATGCGTAACGTCAGGGTATGTTTTATATCATTATAGAAACAATTTAAATTAGAAATAATTAAAATTCATAATAGAAATAATTGAAATTTTGCAGGTCATTTTTATATGGTTTAAGATTTAAGTATTCCAAAGCATCGAGATAAAAAACAACCTGAAAGCTCAACAACATGTACAATAGTAATAATTGGTCAAAATTCAAAATATTTGATGTCTAAAATATACCATTTAATTTAAACAATCATGAACGTAGTTTTGATATTTTAAATCTTTCAGACTTCTGAAATTATTTGTAACAGATTTCATTTGAAGAGGGAAACTAATTCCTGTATTATTGGAAATAAAATTCTTGTTATATTCTTTATTTAAATTAAACATTTTAAAAAGATTCTTTCCAATATTGATTTACTAAACAGCCACTTTATAACATTAAAATAGCTATTACATACATTATTATACTTTATATATGCTATAAATTATTAGATACTTTTTAAAACTATTATATAATATAACACAATCTGTACAATAATACAAGGCATTAAAAAGGATTAGGACTTGGAGTTCTTTCCCTTTTAAAATTACTTATTTCTTTGTAATTTGCTCTTTAAAAAATTATCAGATATTTCTTCATCCAGTTTTCTATGTATCCATCTACTCATTATTCAAAGTTTTAATTGCTTTCGTCGACAGAATAGAGCAGACTACTTAAAATATAACCAAAAAATTTTATTTCGGAGCGAGTCAGCATTTTAAGCTCGCCCAAAACCAATATTTGAAGCCACACACTTGGAATTAAAATATTTGTATTAATTAAATATAGAATCGAAACAAACATTATTTTAGGGAATTAATCATTACGAATTCACATTGAATATCTGGGATTGAAAATATGTTTACAAAAAACAAATTTGCTTCAAGTTTCACCTTTTACTTAAAATTTAGATGACAATATCCTTGAGCAGGAATTTTTCACAGTAAATAAGCAAATGTAAGTCATATTTCTACTGCATCAATTTTACTTTCTTCACAAAGTTGTGGTAAAAAAAGTTTTTTCTCTCACTCTACCATTAAATAATTACAAATTAAATAATTTAATGAAAGGAATTAAATCTCAATTTCTTTACAAGTATTTAGAGGGATTAATTGAATTTATAAGATAACGTTCCTTTTAAAATATCTAGGAAATTATGCCTCTTGCCAATTCTATAAACTTACCAAGCTGTCAGCAAAATTGCTGTTAGACCTTGCTCCAGTTGTATTATAGACTTGCAAGAGCCATATAGTACAAGATCTTGTAAATCGATGCAAAATGATCATTTCTACGGAATGTTGAGGCAGGTTGATCTTTTTCTAAACTTCTTTCAATAAAATCTGGAAAGGAAAAATGAATTTGTGCACATTATTGTAATTATGTGAATCCAGTTTTTGTAATGAGTCTAGAAAAAAAATATGGACAGTAGAAAGTAATTTGTCTAAAATTTTCAAAAACAAATTCAAAGTTTCAGTATCATTAACAAAGTCTATATACACTAGAAACCATTTTCTAGTGCCTCTACATATGGAATTGAACCTGTTCGATAAGGGATATTTTAAATAAAATTTGTTTAACCTCTAAGCATTTATACTAAGCTTCTACTAGGATTTTCATGGTTTCTGCATGTACTAAATCTAACGAAAAGGCAGTGCAAGAGAGAAATGTATTTTTAATAATTTTTTAATAAAGTCATCTCCAGGAAAAAAATTGTTTTGGCATTATATTTCAACTTACCAAAAACTTTAAAAGCTTCTTCTATTCCAGAGAAAACATTTTCTGTGGATCTTGAAAATTTGTCCTCGATATAAAATTCATCTGGATCTCAATCTTCTTTGAATCCACAAAATCAGAAGAAAACAGTCTCTGAATTCAGGAAATCATATTTTGGGGAATTCATATATTTCATAGTTTCACTGCTGATATAGTTAATTATAAATAAAGATTTTTTTTGCAAGCAGTATTTGATGGGAAGTTCGGGTCGTAAAATTTAAAAGATGCAGGGCATGATGGCATTTCTTCTGTATATTTGAATTATTATGGAATATTTTTATGCTTACAATAGAACATAATAGCAATATGTTTACTGTTATATATAGAATAAATTTATAACAATACATATTTAATTTTTTTTATTTTCAAAGTAACTGAATAAAATTTATGAATAAGTAGAAACAGTACCCAATAATATTTCGCACACCAAATCAACGTTCCTTAAAAAGTCAAAATTACAATCCAAAGTTTTTTTGAAGTATTCCAGCCTTCATAAAATATCGTACGGTGCAAGCAGTTAAGTAAAAGAAAAGGTGATATGAAACATTGAAATTGATAATGCAGTCGAAAAGAGAAATCGCCTCTTCTTAAATAGTAGAAGTTTATTTCAAGCTTTAGTTGTAGTGAAATATCCAGAAGAAGAACTACTTCCAAAGTAAATCCAATCCAGGTGTTGTAAAATTTCAGAATTTCAAAACTGAATTGTACAGAATTCAGTTCCAGTAATAAACAACTCAAGATCAGAACTTTAAGACTTTAATATTTATTCTAACTCAGTTTTTTCTGTCTCTCCGAGTATTACATAGAAGTTGGATATTCTTATTTTCTTATCAATTAAAGTTTATTTTCTCTCCTGCTTCATTTAAATTCGATTCTAATTTTATTAGCAGAACGTATCAAATTACATTCCTTTTGCATATTTTAGAAAAAATTATAAGCAAATTGGAAATATATGAACTATTTACATAATTTGATTATATTATCTGCAAATGTAATTCATTTTCAGGAATATTTTTCATTCCTGTCTGCATAATTTTTTACCCTTTGGCAGAATTTAGTAGTTCTATTGAACTGTCTAAACCAATATCTCCTAAATTTCTGCTTTTTAGTTTATTAGACAATTTTCGAAGAGAAAAAATTCAAAATAATATGTATTTATTAAATGTCTCAATTCCTTTCTGAAGACAACTTCACAGTTTCCTTTTTCGTGATTTTGTACGGATTTCATAGTCTGTAGATTCTTCTTTATACATTTATCTACAATGGATTAAAAATTCCACAAATCTACAGGATTTCACGAGCCAAAACAATCAATCTTGGTATCCGTGATGATGTTGGGACATTAGGAAATAAATTTTAATTATTCATTCAGACAATCTCAGAATATGATTCTAATGCATTTTAAAAAATTTCAATTTGTTAAAATTCGAATAGAGTGCAATTAGAAAAACTAAAAGGAAAGAATGAACAATTTATCAAATGTTTCGTTTTCAAAATGTTTCCTTACAGTTGAAAATTCAAAATTTTATATAGAGTAGTAGCTGAATAACCACATAGAATGATTTAAAATGGATTTTATTTAAAAATTGAATTACTAGAAATCATTTAATATTTTATTTCTAGTTACCGTTTTCTTTGCTGCTTTAAAGATTTATAGTTAGATTGCTGCTTTAGGGATAAGGGATTAATTTCCTTAAAGAAAATTAAATCGTTTCATTCTTGCTGTAAATCTTAATATTCATTTGCCACTAAAAATAATTAACCCTATCATGATTTTGTTACAGAATTATTTTAAATAATCAAGTGGTATGTCTTATGCATCTATATTTAAGGGAAATTCATATTTGTTTTACCTTCAACGAATCATTTTAGATCAGTTCATTTAAAAGAATAAAATATTTGATCATGTACTCGGAAAATGTCGCCATTCCAACTTCGATGCAAAATTTGGATACGTCTAAAAATTCCCCCTACATAAAAGTAATTAAATCTTAATGAACAGAATAGCTTTCGATGTAATTACTTTATTTAGGATACGTTAATGAATATAGTTTATTTTATCTTATCAATGACTGAAATTCTGTGAAATCAAATAATGGTATGCAGCCTAATGACTTCTTATAGAAGGAAGATAAGAAATTAAGAAACGTAGAGAGATAGAAAGTTATATATTGGAGAGGTGCTATTTCAAAACTGTAAAAAATTTCACAGTAGAATTTCAGATTCCAAAAGAATGAACTTGGAAAGCCAAATAGATAACCGTCAGATTAGAATCTTTTCTAAAATTAAAGCAGTTGAAAAACAAAGAAAGTGAAATTTCACTTCCAGTAAAGAAAGTCATTTGTCCATTATTATAGTTCTAAAATTAGTGAATCAAATGGAAAAAAATCCTTGTCCTATTATAGAAATTTGAACCGATAGTGATCACGATAGTGATTTATGAATTTAACTTCTTGGGAAGCAATACTGGAAAGCTATGAATTTTGCAATTAGGGTGAAAAAAAACTATCCTTCAGTTTAAATTTTGGATTTCAGAGCACCTATGGATATTTTAAAGTACAGATCCAAATATTTCCAATTTCAAAAAAATAACAGATCATGGCAATTTGTCATCTAATAATCGCTAAAAAGTAACCAGAGAATCTATTATTGATTTTAGAACCCAAAATCAATATTCTTCGGCATCAAATCGAAATACATTCCTTTCAAAATTCCCTTGAAATTTTAGTTTCAATATCTAATATCAAAAATAATTTAATTTTAAACTTGGTGACATCCCATTTAATGCAAGATCAAAATTGATAATTTTTAAATTTATCCTTATTTAAATCAAGGGCTCTATTAATACTTTAAGCTATTACTCTGGGCGGCTAAATGATGAATTCTGTTAGGGATAGCTTTCAAAACTGATGGATCTTCGAATTTCGTACTAAGACATTGAATCTAAAGCGAATAGCGTTGGAAAAAAATCCGAAAGTTGCATTGTCTTATTTTTATTATTGTACAACTCTTTCGATTCATTCAGTTTTCTCCCAAGATTCTTAGACACAGTTCGAAATTTATAGCAGCTGAGCATTTCATTGGTAGATATCAACCCTATTTTTAGCTAGGTACATTCATATTGTAAGAGGTATGGATAAAATGGTCAAAGGGAACTGTGCATTGAAGAGAGAAGCAATTATGCTATAAACTCCATCACACCTCTCGCTTCCAACGTTACACTCGCATTACCCCTTCCTGCGCGACATCCTTGATCCCCACACCACATTCATTCCCCACTGCATTGTGACTTCCTCGATTCTCAATACGCACCTCTATCTCCTCCGTAATGACCCTTATGATTCCAACACCACGCATCGATTACCGTCTCCGCCACGAACCCCATAATTCCAACACTATGCGCATTACCTATTGATCTACGAATTCGACAGTTCCAACATTACACTGAACTACATCCCACAATTCCAATAATACCATATACATTATCAACTCCACTACAACGCCCTAAGTTCCCTGTCATGCGTATTATACACACCAACAGTGGCAACATATTACCCACACCAACAAGACCCATACATTTCGAAAGGCTACAATACCTACACTATAATTGACCAAAGCTTTCTTAAAGCAAATAAAAGCATTGCCATTTTTAGTCCAGTTCAGTTTTCATTCATTACCCACTTTCAGTAAAAGTGGAATTCATTATAAAATCTTCTGCTATGATTCTTAGCCAATAAATTGTATAATTTTTAATTCGCGCATTGATATACAAAAGAGAAGTTTGATTATACATACTGCGGGAATAGCACGTAAAAGAAAAGTTGAATATTGGAAGGAGGAGGGAGCAAAATTATAGTAATTCTTTGATGTCTCTATCGGGATAAAATATTATTTACAGAAATTTAGATCTGGAAAAATACTTATGCCAAATGCCATCCCATTTATAATGAGCGTCACTATTCTTTGTTCATCTAAACAAATTATTAATCGGTTTAAGATCAGGCAAAGAAGGATTCTACTGTCTATATGTCGCAAGTAAAACTATATTCTCAACTAATTATCTGCATGTCTCAGAAAACAAATATTCACTCTTAAATTAATATACATATTATTCTATTCTTCAGATTTTATTCTAATTTTTGACATTAACTTTGAAGAACAATAGCATCGTATTTATTCTTATAACTTTGTCTATATAGGAGAATTATGTTTATGCAATTCTTTGATAATATATAATGCAACTATAAATCCTGATTTGAAATAATGTAAGTAGTTGACAGAAAAACTAGATTAAAGGATGTCAATAATTTTTAATACTAATAATGAAGAAATTAATATAACTAAAATAATTTTTTATACTGCACAATTTTGTTTTCTAGAAAATAAAGAGTTTGTTTCAAATCTGAATTTATCAAAATTCATTTAAAAAGTGACTGTCGGTAAATTTTCATACATTTATTTAAAATAGCTCCCAAATAATCCTTTACGTGCTTTTCGAACACCTTCCTTCCTTCATCTCCCCAGCAGTACGTGTCATTAAAGAAAACCTCTAACTGCTGACAGTAAATTTTTCTATGAAAATGTTTTTGATATTTCTTAATGAAGAGCATTATTTCCTGCTGAAAGAGGAAAATTGTCATTAGGGATATTAGAATTTACCCTTATTGTTTGAGAAACAGTTAAATACTAAGTTTTATGAAAGTTATATCTTATTTAAAATATTCTTTAGTGAATCACCAAACGGTCACCAAAGACAAATAATCTGATGGGGGGAATTCAAAATTCATATGTTTTATGTAAATTCTTCCATACGATATAAACAAATATCTTGATACTTCAGGACTTAATTTCAGTATTAACATTTCGGTTATGAATTAAAATGACCATCCATTGTGCAAATTCGGATAAATTTCTTGAACGAAAAGGGGATCCAAGTATAAAGCATATTTCCCTCTCCTACTTTAAAACAGGAATATATTTGATCAAATTTTTATCAGGGAGATATTTTCAAACCCCACTAATAAATTTGAAAGAAAATGCTTCAGAAGTATATTATTTGCTGGAGATTTCCCAGGCTAATTTCTATCAATAAAACGTCTAATCGCAATAATTCAGTATTTAGACGAAAGAGTGACAATTTACAGCACTAAATTAAATGAGAAAATATTTGTAAGCAAGACGATTTCCTTACGAAGTTGGAAAGTTTTAATACATGAAAGTTGGAAATCTGGGCATAGATTGAATGTCATAGAAAATGTGGAGTTTTTTAAAATTAATTTTAAAAATAAAATTAGCAATCAAACTTTAGTTCCAGTCGTTACAGATCAAGTCGGATCGTAATGTGAAATTGTCTAAACAATTTAATGCAATTCAACAGATAACCCTTTGCTGATTGAGTTCTAAAATCAATAAAATAATTTCATCTGAAAACTATTGAATGATTAATGAATGACGAACAGTGACGATCTATTGATTTTATTTAAAGTTGTAATGTGTTGGTACTTAAACATATTCATTGACGCTGAAAGAGGAAAATTTCAGATGGAGTAATTATTTATAGAACTCGACACAAAGAAATGTTAGTTCATCAAGCACTGCTTTGTGAGAAAGGTGAATACAGAATTTAACGTTAAAGAAAGGGGCTATTAAACTTTAAATTATGATCCACATTTTTAACACTGACTTGTATTTAATTTTTATTAATTGATTTCCAGTCTAATTTTATTTATCCACTTCGGAAGTTTTTCAATCCTTTTCTTTTACCTATACTACATTTTATTAGAATTCTTCGACATTTATCAGAAGTCATTTGAACTTTCTCATTTGTATCATAACCTTACAGCCTAATATTTTGAATTTTATTTCCTTTCCAAAAGGCAAAATTATGTTCTTTTCACTCACGATTCCTAAAATCTTTTTATGAGGATTCAATATAAATGCATCCCACAGAAAATTACATTTAACCAATTTCCTTAAATCCATGATAAAAAGGAGACATAATTTTCTTGCTTTTTAAATCAAAAGTATAAATACTTTATTAACCTTTGCAATATAAATTTATTTAGCATCCTAATTAGATATCCTGTTTCGCGACTATAAGAATGGAAAATGAAATTAATTAATAAACTTTTAAATTTAAATTCACTTTTGAAACTGATGTAAATGTTCAATAACTCATTTATAAGATATCGAATTTTCGACGTTAGAAATATATCTTGAACAACGTCCATTTTTCAAATTGTTGATTTTTTTTACCATTTTGTAGTCTTTCGAATTACACTTATTCGGATTTTAACTTATCAAAACATTTTAAGATCCATTAAAATCATATAACAAGACCTTCTGAATGAATAGTAAATATTTATCGCCTAACTGCTTTATAGCCAATTCCGACAAGCAAACATTCTAATATCATTAGATCTTACTTTGAGTTTTGAAATTAAATAGAAATATGCTGTCAGCGTTCCGCTCTCCCATTTTCTTTTTCTGTTTGTGGTTTTCAACTAAAATGAAAAATTGGCTGCTTTTAAAAACACCAGAATATTCGACGATCCTTTGAGTATGACTTGACGGTTGGGTTTACGTGAAAAAGATGTCTGCATTTATCCACATTGCAAGTTCTTTTTCGGGAGAACTGGACCTGTAAAGAAAACGTATTAATCATTTCGAATATAATTAGAATGCGAGTTCCTATAATTAAATCTACCTGAAATTTTTATTCCGTCATAAAATACAAATAAAGTGACATGCAAAAAGTGTAGCTGTTCGAATTAATCAACATCAATAAAGTATAGTGTTTATCAAAAATAAATATATAAATAAAACCCGAAATCCATTAATATTCAAGATCGCTTATTGCAATGAACATTTAAATTTATTTTAAATTGTCCTTCCGTGATTGGCATTTAATCAATGTTCAGTGCTTTTAACTTTCAATTCGAGGGTAAGTGTTCTTTAAATTAAATGGCAGTAAAATTGGAGAAATTGCTTCGAATGAACAATTTTAAAAATCGTAATTTAAACTTGATTCTCAGACAAACTTTTGTTCAACCCTCCACTTTTTCCCTTTGAAATTTTACAATGGAAGTGAATTTCGAATATTGCAGTGCAATTATTTATTTACTTTTAATGTAGATTTACATTTCTTGACTATTTTTCTAATTATTTTTTAATTGCATGAAACGAGTTTTTTTTAATTAGAGATATAAGTTACTTGCCAGATTTATAGAAAAGGGACGTCATGTTTTAGGAGATTCGTGTTCGAAATTTCCGTGCGCGTAAATGTGGAAATAATGACATTATCATTCAGCATTTTCAAATATTCAATTACAATTAAATTTTCTAATTTTATTGATTTCAAAAAAATAGTTTCAAAATTCACTATAGATAATTTAATTTGGCCTTTTAAATGGAAACATGGTATGAAAATTCATTTAAATCAAATTAAAATTTTAAAATTCGAATTTTATAAAAAGATGCAAATAATTCGAGGATCTCATATCCTAAAACAATATTTTAGATGTTTGGCCGAAAATTAACATTGAATATGGAATTAACATCTGATCTATTTTTCTTCGGGAGGCCATGTTCTGTGCTCGAGGAGAAAGGAGGGATGCGTCCGTTTCACACCAGATCATAAGATCAGGAGAGTCAAATGTGAACTGATCATAAGCGAAAGAAAATTTTCCCTTACATTTACGAAGTGATTATTTTAGCGATATCTTTGAAACATATCGATTTAGGCATGGGAATCTTCCGTATTTTTCAAAGAAAAAAATTAGAAGTTTGAGACTTTTGTGCATTTACTTGATGCCTGAGAATTGCGATGATATAACTTTTTAGAACGCGTATTAGAAATAAAAACCGATTTGAAACGGGAAATAAAATTTTAGATAATATGGACTGGTTAAAGATTTTTAAAAAAATAAGAAATTAGGATATAAATTCAGAAAAGTCGTTACGTATATTAAATTAATAAATGTAAAAGTTTGATGCCGAATAAAGTTAAATGTTAAAATTTTGGAAAAAGTATACTTGCTCATTTCAGCCAAACATCTTATTAATTTTCAAATACATTTTACATATGCAACCAAATTTGTCTAATCTCAAATTCTGAGCCCGTTTACTTCCAATACTGAAGTGTTCAATATCCATTTTATAAATACTGTCTACAACATTTCTATAGCTATACATAAAAACATACATGCTATTTACAAAAAATTAAGTATTTTTTATTCGAATTCGAATAATATTTTAAAATTCTTTGGTGAAGACATTTCTAACCGAGAAATTCAAACTAGGAATGCTAACCAAACTGAATACAAATAAATAGAATTTAATTCAATAATTTAGACCTAAGTTTCATCTAATTGAAATATTGAATTATCTGGAGGATGGTCGATATCAAATAGGCACACGAAATTTAGGATAATGCATCGATTATTCTCATTAAAAAGTTCGAGTTTTTGAATACATAAAACCAATTAAGATTAACACCATTTTTTTAAAGCTTCAAGTGGCATAGCATTTTAATATCCAAAAACTTAACACAGTAAAATAATTAAAAATTGAAGATTATAATCCAAAAAATCCAATTTAAATAATTTTAATAAATAAATAAGATCTAGTGTTTTGAAAATAACTGTGTAACATGTAACAAAATTTTTGAATTTTTCTAATGCGTATTTACTTTTATTAAAAATAATTTTCCCTTCTTAAAATTCAAGTTAGTTCAGACGTGATCGGATCGTAAATTAAAGGAAATTTTCATTTTGTGTTGATTTTAGGGATTTTGCTTTAGGGATTTGCTACTTGTAGATTTAGAAAAAGGGAATCTTGGACATCCTTTGAAAAAAGTCCCTTCTTATACTTAATTTTTTTAATGGGCCTTAAATTTAATTTGGAAGAACTCTTTCAAACTGAACGTTTCATATGTACTTACCGCTGTGATTTTAATTTCATAGAAAGAAACTATAAAACTAAAATACGTCAATTTGCCGAAAATTATTCCGAGTTTAAAATACTAAAATATATAAAGATGCGAGTATTTTTCATTAGAAAAGGTTTAAAAATTAAGGTAATGTCTCGAAACTCTGAGATCTCACCAAATTTAGTATTGGATTCAATACTGTTCAAGTTGAATAGTTAGAAATTTTCTTAAAGTTTAACGGCCAGTTTCCTAATTTGCAGACATGTCGTCATGGGGATTTTAAATCGAGTAGGGGATTGGGATTTTAAATCGAGTTCAAAATATGTAACTTATTTAAAGTTAAATAATGATATCAAACAACAATAAAGATACTCATGAATTCAACAATAAAAATTATTTTTAAATTTATAGAAATTTATGTAAACAAAATTACTTACCAGTTTAATATCTTAAACATGGAACGACTCATTAACCCTAGTTTTCTTTGGACTTCTACTGTTTTCGAAACAGTATCTGCTACCTCTTGCAACTAAGACATACATATCTGGATTATAAGAGTTTTCCGTCTTCCAAATATCCGAAATGGGGAATAATTCTTTTTCAATCAAACACATAACAGTATTTTCCATTAGCAAATATTTCATTTCGTGTCAATTGCTTACAACACAACAGATGATCAATATTGTTTGATGTACATTTTTGGGCATGTCAATAACTAATACAGGAATTATGCTTCTTGTGGCATGGTAAAAATTGAGCCGTTGGAATTTTTTTTACCTTCACGTTTACCATGTGATGTTCTCAGTTAAAGAATTTGATTCTTACTAAGTTTACAAAGATGCTACTGGACACTTTCCTTTATGTAAACGTAATCATTGGGTAAATATACGCTGGATGTCCTCTTTGAGGAGCCATTATTTCGTCAACAATGATAACAGTCCGTTATTCAACATTATGAAAATACTCATTTGATGCGTATTACTCTGAATACCTGAAGGTTCTCTATTTTCAGACGCAAGTCATTTGAGTCATTTTTGTACAGTCATTCTCTCTTGACTGTCCAAATGGTAAATATAATTTTCGAACATATGCATAAATATTATGACCAAATTCAATAGTAAAATATTCACTGATACTTTAAAGTTCGATTCAAAATTGTTTATTTCCGAGAACAGCTTCCAACAAGTTCGACACATCTCACAATTTTGCGCTGATTGGAGGAATACCAAGCTCTGACCTCATCTCAATGGGACAATGACACCTGCTGTTTGAACTTTTCTTCCTCCCTAGCGGCCCGAACTACTTTTATGAATCCTTAGAGTTACCTTTATAAATTAGAAAAGAACCGAACAGAGCCTAAATAGTTTTCTTGAAAAATCCAACAACATTATTTAATATGAAGAAAATCATAATAAATTTTTTAAATCATTATCATTGTCCGGATATTGTAAATTGTATTTGTTCGCTCACACGCAGTTTTAACAGGAAAAAATAATTAATTGTTGTCAGGGCACATGAAGACAGTGAAAGTGTTCACTGTCTCTCTATTTCTTAAGAATAAGTTGTTTCGAAATCATGGGTATTAAATTATCGGGGGTGCTGCCCCAAAAACTTTCTCTAATATTCTCTGCAAGAGAATATGTGTTCTACATACCTTTTTACCGATCGATTGGAACCAAAGTTTTGCACAGAACAGTGATTGAAGTCCAAATTATTGGCGTCTCTAAACATTACAATACCAATAATAATTCAAAGATTAAATAATTGAGCAATGTAAAATCATGGTAAAAGAAAAGAGTGTATTTCAATACAATATACCACAGATTTATTCTCAACGTAAAACTAAAACTAAATTTTTGATTTGAAAGAACAGAAATATTTTAAATAAAGAATGAGCTATTTTGTTTAACCTTCGAATCAAAATACAAGAGAAAAAATTAAATAAAAAATCGAATGGTGAAGCTCGCTTCGAATCACATGCAGTATTACCAGTGTGTTAACCACCATTCAGAAGCTCGTGTATCTAAAACGCCTAGTTTAATATAAGTATTGTAATAATATTGGAATACTAACCATAATTCGAAAATTAAATAAATTCGCAATGCAAAACGGTATTTCAATAGGATACATCAAAAATTTAATCCCAGCGTCAAACTAAAATCAAAGAAAAACCTCTCCATTAAATCCCTAATAAATTAGTCCCCCTTGTGACTAGCTGCCGACAGAGTGATTTACACATCAGAGACAACAGTATTCCGATAAAATTAGAAAAAATGAATGTCTTCGTTATATCATTAAAACTTAGACAAATTAATATTCTAGAGATACACAACATTGCATATAATTATAGAAGATTCCATAAATTCTGAGACTTAATAAACAAAAACAAACACCTTGTCTGTTTAATTTTAGGTTATTTGTATTAAAGAAAGAAAAATTAATAGCCAATACATTACAATAATTAGACTATATTGACCAATTTATTTAAGAAGGAGTCTCCTAATATAAATCGCTTAAGGTCCATAAAATATATAAAGGTTGAAATATTAGAGATTTACCATTCCGACCTTTAACATGAACAATGGATAGATTGAGGTTCTTATAGTAATAAAACAGTATTCAACAAATTAGAGATTGGAAACTGCTTTATTTATTTAATTTTTCAAAAACGTATTTATCCTATGCTTATAAAATTCAATTAAAATTATGCATACTTTGAAGAAAAGTTCTGTTCTGAAAAAGACCGCTCAGATGCTAGATGGCGTGGTGGATAGAGCGACTGGGCTAATTGTAGTTTTTTTATGGTCTTGAGTTAGAGTCTCAAAATAATTAAATATTCTTTATATTTTATTTTTTTATTCTTATCTTTATTTCCAAATAAAAATTCTCCATTTAATCTCAAAAATTTCAAAAAAAATTTTAAAAAATAAAATTATTTCTATAAAAACTTAATAGATTTTTTTTTCGATTTTTAGTGTCAAATTGAAGCACATACAAAAAAAATCAATTTATTTCATAGCATTGTGGTTTTAGACCAAAACTTCATTACACTAAAAACTTAAATTTTACGGCTAATTAAAAAATCAAAGATTCCTTAGCTCGTCAAATAATAGGTGGCTTGGTGGATAGAACGACTGGCTGAACTGTTGTTTTTGATGGTCTTCAGTTCGAGTCTCAATATTCTTTATATTTTCTTTTTTTTTTTCATTTTTAACTTCCAAGTACAAATTCTCTAATTAATCTGAAATACTGCAAAATTATATTTAAAAAGAAAATATTTATATAAAAAATTAATAGATTTATTTGCGATTTTTAGTGTCAAATTCATGCACATGCACAGAAATTCATTTATTTCATAGCATTGTGGTTTTAGACCAGGTTTTCATTACACTAAAAACTTAAATTTTATGACGGTGTTAAGAAGCAAAGATTCCTTAGCTCTTCAGATGCTGGGTATCCTGGTGGATAGAACGACTAGCATGATTGTAGTTTTTTGAGGGTCTTCAGTTCCAGTCTCAAAATATTTAAATATACAATATATTTTATTTTTTTTACTTTGATCTTTATTTCGAAATAGAAATTCTCTATTTAACCTCAAATAATCCAAAAAAAATATTTAAAAAAATATTTCTAAAAAAAATTAATAGATTTATTTGCAATTTTTAGTGTCAAGTGCATGCACATGCGCAGAAATTCATTTATTTCGTAGCATTGTGGTTTTAGACCAGGTTTTCATAATTTTATAAACTTAAATTTTATGGCAATGCTAAGATTCAAAGATTCCTTAGCTCTTCACATGGAAGGTGATCTGGTAGATAGAACGAGTGGCAGGATTGTGTTTTTTATGATGGTCTTCAGTTCGAGTCTCAAAATATTTAAAAATACTATATATTTTCTTTTTTTATTCTGATCTTAATTTCGAAATAAAATTTTCCTATTTAACCTGAAATACTCCAAAAAATATTTAAAAAATAAATTTTTCTATAAAAACTTAATAGATTTATTTGCAATTTTTAGTGTCAAGTTCATGCACATGCGCAGAAATTCTTTTATTTCATAGCATTGTGGTTTTAGACCAGGTTTTCATTATTTTATAAATTTAAATTTTAAGCCAATGTTAAGAAGCAAAGATTCCTTGGCTCTTCAGATGCTGGGCAGCCTGGTGGATAGAACGACTTGCGGGATTGTTGTTTTTTGAGGGTGTTCAGTTCGAGTCTCAAAATATTTAAATATACTATATATTTTATTTTTTTTAATTTTGATCTTTATTTCGAAATAGAAATTCTCCATTCAATCTCCAATATTCCAACAAAATATTAAAAAAAGAAAATATTTCTATAAAAAATTAATAGATTTATTTGGATTATTTAGTGTCAAGTTCATGCACATGCGCAGAAATTCTTTTATTTCATAGCATTGTGGTTTTAGACCAGGTTTCCATAATTTTATAAACTTAAATTTTAAGCCAATGTTAATAAGCAAAGATTCCTTAGCTCTTCAGTTGCTGGGCAGCCTGGTGGTTAAAGCGACTTGCAGGATTGTTGTTTTTTGAGGGTCTTCAGTTCGAGTCTCAAAATATTTAATAATACTATATATTTTATTTTTTTTAGATGATCTTTATTTCGAAATAGAAATTCTCTATTTAATCTCCAATTTTCCAAAAAATTACTAAAAAAAGAAAATATTTCTATAAAAACTTAGTAGATTTATTTGCCATTTTTAGTGTCAATTTCATGCACATGCGCAGAAATTCTTTTATTTCATAGCATTGTGGTTTTAGACCAGGTTTTCATTATTTTATAAACTTAAATTTTAAGAGAATGTTAAGAAGCAAAGATTCCTTAGCTCTTCAGATGCTGGGCAGCCTGGTGGATAGAACGACTAGCATGATCGTAGTTTTTTGAGGGTCTTCAGTTCGGGTCCAATATATTTTAATATACTTTATATTTTCTTTTTTTTATTCTGATCTATATTTCGAAATAAAATTTCCCTATTTAACCTGAAATACTACAAAAAATATTTAAAAAATTAAATATTTATATAAAAAATTAATAGATTTATTTGGAATATTTAGAGTCAAGTTCATGCACATGCGCAGAAATTCTTTTATTTGGTAGCATTGTGGTTTTAGACCAGGTTTTCATTATTTGATAAACTTAAATTTTAAGGCAATGTGAAAAAGCAAAGATTCCTTAGCTCTTCAGTTGCTGGGCAGCCTGGT
>JAOUZG010029771.1:9197-48441 GCA_026289955.1 Argiope argentata | reverse complement strand
GCTTTTTTCTTCAAAAGAATGTTCAGAAATAAAGAAAATAAGAAAAATATATTTAGACCGAATTAGCGGTTTCGAGACTCGAACCGACGACATCAAAAAGCTAGATTCGCCCAGTCACTCTGTCGACCATGCCACACATCGCTTGCGAATCGGTGTGGTCTTAGAATCTTAAAACGACCATAAAAGTTTACTTTTTAATGTAGATAAATCCTGGGCTAAAAGCACAATGCTAAGAATACCGTGGAGTTTTGCGCATGTACATGAACTTGACACAAATATTGCAAATATATCTATGTATTTTCAAAGAAATTCTTAAATTTTGAAATATATTTTTAAGGAATATTTCACAGTCAATATAGCTTTTTTCTTCAAAAGATTGTTCAAAAATAAAGAAAAAGAAAAAAAAATTTTTTAGACCAAATTAGCGGTTTAGTGAGTCGAACCGACGACCAACAAAAAGCTAGATTCGCCCAGTCGCTCTGTCGACCATGCCACACATCGCTTACGAATCGTAGTGGTCTTAGAATCTTAATTCTTAACGCGAACTGAATCTAATGAAGACTAGGTAATATTCAGCACGGGTTTGTAAAAGTGAAATAATTGTGAAATCTGATATTTTCCTAAAAACTTAAATGTGAGGAAAAGTTTTCTGTTTCTTTTATAATAACTAAATTAATATTTCAATAATTCAGTTTTATTTAAAGCATAATAGTTTAATATGCACAAAATGTATTCTCTAATCAGGGCTCAACATCAAATTTCTGAACATTGATTAATTGACGTATATATCTAATAGAATATATACACCATTTTGTTTTACTTTAGTTATTTTGGCGTCCCATTTTAAAACAAGAAAAAGGTTGCTTGGGGACAGACCTCGTAACTTTGAATCGCGGTCAGATAACGAAGACGACGCCCTGCTTACATCCCCCTCTTCAAACTTCCCCACCACACCAGCTGAAGGACGCTTGGCCCTGACAGATTTGACATACACCAGACTCACGTATACGATGACTCTTTGGAGGAATTGGGTTTCGAACCTGAATTTCTGCATTTCGAGACCCATACATTACCACCAGGCCACTGCTGCCACAGACGAATCAAATAATTATATTTCATGTAGTTCGAATCAATAAAGTGTTGAATTATGAATTTAAAATCTTTTTGCAGATCCTCTCTTTTGTGAATCATGCTTAATAAAATAGTCTTGAGATACTAATATTTTTTTTAAAAAAAAGTGTCACTCGTTTTCATTTAAAACTGATTGAGTTATCAAAAATTTTAAAATCACTATTCCATAAAAATATTTATTTTAGACCTCTGTACGTTTTAACCCTTTCGCCCCAACTTTTGCATGATGTATATCAAGATTTAAAAAGTAGTATAATTTGTTGGTTTCATTCCAAGTATTACATATAAGAAATATTTAGTTTTAACTTTTTCCCGTTTTTCAGAAATTTCCTGGGACAACTGATCCCAATCGTATTTAACATTGGGATAATATATCCCAATCGTTTATAAATAAAAGAACTTTCATATAATAAAATCAAACAAAAGATTTGAAAAGTTGTGCTTTATTCCGTTCTTGAGACTCAAAATAATGCACTTAAGTGCGATACGGTATAAAACAGTTGTTGAAAAGTGCTACTTGACCCATTTGGCAAATTGTGTAAGTTCTTGTTTCTATTTTTCTTGTTCAGCAGCGACATCATCTTTTCCTATGAGCCTGCTGAATTGGAAGATGATCTCCAACATTGATCAGATCTTTAGCTCTCTTTGATGGTCGACCATATCTCCTTGCTCGTTTCATTACAATCTTACTTCTACCATGGGTGATGAGTTGTTCTGACATCGAAACCATAAAGGTCAATAATGGAACACGTTTATTGTTCATTTCACATTTCACAATCCATGAATTCACAACAGAAATCATAACTAATTTCCAGAAGACTTTTTTCCACCACTTGTCTGATTTTCTACCATGACCATAAAGAGTAGCCATTCGATCTCATCTTTCTACCCCATTCATATATTTATTGCAATGGGAGATAGCTTCTGGCCAGGGAGTCTGCAATTTAGTACCATCTTTTTGCTTCCGTTCTACAGTTACTACTTTATCAGAATGACAATTTGACAGAGCATTACATCTTTTGTATCTTTCCATTGAACCCATAAAGTTCCATTTTCGTTAACTCGAAACACTGATTCAGATTTCTGCAAAGCTCGATCCAAGTTCAATTTTGGAAGATGTTTTCGAGCCTTGTTGCAAGTACCGATTGCAGCATATTTCAGAGTGTCCATCAATTTCACTGAGGTAAAAAACGATCAAAAGTAGTGTTACATTTGAAAAGGAAATTGTATCAGCCAATTTATGTACAACTTGCGAAAATAGAACTCTCAAACGACAGAAAGAACGTTCGTCTATAAACAAACATCCACCCTTTGTATCCTAACGGTAATGCCAAACCGTAATTTACAAAAAAATGATTTCGGAAGCGTTATTAACATGGAATATAGCAATAAACCGTGTTGAAGTGGGAAAAAATGCTAAATAGACAAGAAAATGCTACCTCTGGGATGTATGAGCCCATTAGGGACGAAAGGGTTAAAGAAAATACGCCAACCTATGGGTGGACTTTCCTAAAGACATACTATATAAAATAATGCAAATTACCCTGATTACCCTTAAATAATGACATTCAAAGCTTTATAACTTGGTTAGGCTTGATCAAAGCAGACTGAAACATTAGATTATATAAAGATAATTTTACTGCACATGATTTATAGAATCAGAGAGCTGTATAAAATTTAGATTTCATAATTGTTTTCAGAAGAGCATTTATTGAGGGAAATAAAATAAGATATTCTTTGTCGAATTTAAATCTTTTTGAAGATAAAACAGAATTTTATGATGAATCAATTAATTTTTTTTGAATAAAAAAATTCTTTGAATATTATATAAATTATTTAAAAAAAATATTATGTGACATACATAATATTACAATACAAAAGGATTCGATTTTCTATAATCATTTTTAAAAAAATTTGTTTGATTTCTGCAACAAAATTTCCATACTTATTGAAGTTTTACCACTTCCATTTCAAATTCATATTTACATCTCATGGCAGCAGACAATAAATTAAAGAGATGTACTATAGTACAATAAGCCAACTATTATAAGGCTTTTATAATTATTTAAGTTATGTGGATATCAAAATTTGAAGCTTAAAAATAAGGTAGATAAATATTTAATATTTAATTCCGGCCCGCGGTAACTAAATGGTAATTTTTCAGATTCGAACCCTGATTCCACTGCGCTGGTCTAGTGCATGTTAAATCCGTCAAGGCCAAATGTTCTCCCGTTGATGTAGTGAAGACGCTTGGAGAGGGTGGTGTCCTCGTCATCTGATCGTGGATCAAGATTACGAGGTCCGTCCAAAAAATAGCCGTAGTGTTTCTTTAAAACGTGATGTTACTTTAACATTTAATAAATTTTTTAATTAATATTTAATGGAGAAATTTAGAGAGAATTATTCCTGGCGAATCAGTTGATCAACAAAATGGGCTAGTAATTGATATGTTAAACATAATTTTCAGTATTGAGCATATAACAATATGCTCAACAATCAAGCCTTAGACAATCGACCGAATAGAAAAGGCTGTTAGAGTTTTATAATATCCTCACATCTAATTATTTCAAACTTAAAGATTAAATATAATTTTGAATATGGAAGATAAAAATGAAGTCCCCCCTTAAACAAAAGATTTGTTTAAACGATATACTTTAATATGCATAAAGAGATGCAAAATATAATTGATAATAACTAGAAAGGCCCCTTTTCACTATAACTTCCACCAATGAGTTACACATAAACAGCGCCAAGTCTTTACACCATTTGCAATTAAATGTCAGAACTTTGAGCAGAGAAATTTATAGTTTAATTTGAATCTCATGAGATCCTTTATTTTCATATGATGCAATAACAAAACGTTAAAATTTCGGAATATTTCTTATGTTACGCAATGAAAATAGCTAAATTTTGTGAGCTGTCCGTCAAAAGTGCTTCAAATGTCTTTTTAGTGTTAATTTATGAATCACTAATATCATTAAAAAAACACCGTCTCTACACATGTAGAAAAGAAAGCCAAATTTTCCAAGACGATCAACATTTTATAATTGCACTAAAATATTCCTCAATTTACCATCTACAAACATTTTAAATATAAATTTTTGTGAGATATCCTCGTTTTCTAACATCGTTAATTCCAAAAACACATAGTTCGAATTATGTATTTGCCTGTGGCTCCATCTGCCTGCGAACATGATAACTCAAGAATGCTTTGAGTTAGAGAAATGAAATGTACATAAACTTTACATGAATTTTTCAGATTTCTATCTAATTTTGAACGAAATACATTTAGAAGAAATCTACTGTTGTTATTAATGACATTTCCCATGGAGAACTTCAGCGATTTTAAGCGGAATGAGTGTCACATGTTTTTGAAGTAGCGCCAACTTAGGCAAAGAGTACGACTTTAGCTACACACTCATCACATTCGCTTGCACAGCCCCTTTTCACAGGGTGACCCATTCTCTCATCTCACGGATAATACAAAGAAGAACAACCATGCCCTAACCAGGACTCGAACCTGGGATGCCCAGATCATGAGGAAGACTTATATGCCAGGACGCCGGCAGAATAAATATGAGAACACGATATCTCAAAAATTGAAGAGCTAGATGGATAAAATTTGCTACATAGTGTAGCATATGAATTGTAGGTCCGTATCAAATGAGCAGTCAAATCTATCAAGGGGTTAGAAGTCTGTGCGTCTGTACTTTTGGGTGCATGTAAATGCAATAAATTAAATTCGGAGTGAATTTTAAAAAAAAATTAATATCTGATTTTATAATTGAAAATGCAGTTAAAGGCAAATTTAATTTTCAATTGATAAAAAAATTATATATATATATAAATAAATAAAAAAGGCGCCCGAATTACATAATCGATTTTTTTAATATTAAACACATTCCAGTGATTAAACATCGAAAAAAATTATCACAGATAGCCCGCTAGATTCATGTCAAAGATCGATATTTTTTTACTACCATTCGTCAACGCTGCAAGTATCGATTTTCATTACTATACTACAAAGTGCGCAACTATTACTTGCGAGACTGAAAATAAAATCTGAGTACTCATGGCATTCACAGCTTGGCCCCAAATTCAAAATTTTAATTCAAATACTATTTTAATTCAAAGGTGATTAACATCTGAATTGGAGAGTAAGTGAGAAATATCTGGGATGACTACCACCCCTGGCTTTGATAATCCATTAAATCCGAAATTTTTTGGTCAAATAATTTATGCATTATTATTAAGTATATGTGAAAAAAGTTGTGTAACATCTTAATCATACTCAAATTATATTTTGTTTCGAAAATATTTGATATTTTTGAAATAGGGTATAGCTATAAAAGGATGAATAAAATCACTTAAGGAATGGGCAAGTAACAGGTCGTTACACCAACCCCTCGTTACAGTAAATATTCATTATAATATTAAGAATTACTAGGCTTTAAATATGCAAATTTTATTCCATTTAACTTAATTGACGAATTTCAAGTTTGTTCTCATGTAAAGCAATGAAGCCCAGAAAAAGATTATTTTTTCTTTTAAATTTATATCTACTTCAAATTAAAAGATATTAAAATGAAATCTTCTATGCATACTTCAATGTATCATGTCAGAACATAATTTCTTAAATTATATTTTTATTCATTTTGATTGCTTTATTGAATGAGTTACTTTAGTATCGCAAACGATCCAAAAAATTTTGTCACGCATTTATGTTAAAAAAAATAGCACATTTCCTATTTATTTCATTTCATATAATCTCGAGCTCAAAATGATATTTTTCTAGGTTTTATTAGCTGTAGTCATTAACTTATTTTTTTTAATCAGAGCTTTAGTAAATGCAATGGCGCACGTTATTAAAAGTTGATTTTTTGAAATGCTCGTGCAGATGCTAAAATTTTTATTTTTCGCCTGCGGATTTTTATTGACGCATAAAACCTCATCACAAAAGCAACATCATATTCTGACATGATAATAAACACTTTTTGCTACAATATTGATTATATTATAACAAAGATAGGTTATCAAATTACCAATTAAATTATCAAAATAAAGATAATATTGATTGATATTGGAGAACAAACAACCGGAGGTACCAATTATATTTTTGACTCCCAGTGGTTGTCCTTAATTTTTTACCCTGATTAATTTATTTATCTTCAAAAAGAACTTAGTTTCGAAAACGATAACAATAGCATTTTGATCATTGAAATCAAGTTTTGAAAATCTAGTTCTCAAATGTCTTTCTGAGCTTACCATTTCACTTTGAGCTCTTGTTAGCTAGCATCTTGCTCTAGAACAAGAGTGTTAATTTAATACGATGCTGCACACGTGGTTAGTGAATCAAATGGCCATTTTGATTACCAGCTATAGATCTCCCAATAAACTTTTTATATTATTTTGCAAAAATTACCTAGCATGAAAGTCATCTTTCTTTTGAAAAAAAAAAAAGGTTTAGAAGAAATATTTGTAACAGCATTAGATATATCTGCTTGCACTTGGAAATTTCAAGAAAGTTTATTGTTTTTTGAATTAATGATTTAATGACAGGAAATAAATGATGATCCCACAGGAAAATTTGAATCCATCTTGTGTTATTTTTCTTACAAATGTCGTTTATGCACAAATCAAGTGAAAAAAAATGTCAATTGATTTCTGTGTGCTGTTCTTCTGTCATGTATAATGTTTTAAATAACGACGAGTGACTCCTAAGATATTTGCGACTATATATTCTTGTGATATGTTTATCATGTCAGAACATGATGTTGTTTTGGGGATGAGGTTTTTGACGTCAACAAAAATCCAAAGGTGAAAAAAATTTTATTATCTGCCCGAGCATCAAAAAAAAAAAAATCTTTTAATAACGTGTTGCCATTGCATTCACAAAAGCTCTGATTTAAAAGAATGAGTTAATGACTACAGCAAATAAAACCTAGAAAAATGTCATTTTGAGCACGTGATTGAAATGAAATCAATAGGAAATGTGGTATTTTTTTTAATCAATCAATGCGAGACAAAGGTTTTTTCGGTTCGTTTGCGATACTAATGAAACAATTAAATTATTCAATGAACTCATTTTACTCATTTACTCATTTAACTCATTTTACTCATTTTAATTGTTTCATTATTCAATGAAACAATTAAAATGAGTAAAAATATATAATTTAACTTGCATGAGCACGTGGTTCTTGGCCCTTCAAGAAATGATGTTCTGACATGATGCATTGAAATATGCATTGCAGATTTCATTTTAATCTTTATTATTTTTTTTAAGTTTTAAAAGTGGCATAAAGCATTTTTTTTTTTTTTTTGGCTTTTCGGCTATCTTATAACGAAGTATACAAAAGTAAAGAAACGCAATCATAAAAACATTAAACGCTCTCTCAGGCTGAAAAACATATTTTTGAAATTATGCTTGTCTCTGAACATAAAGTATAAATGTTTTGAGCTGGAAGGATAAAATTGGATAAATAATACCTACTTCAAACTTATAGAATTAACTCACTTTTGAACGAAATCTATTCAGAAGATGTGCATCAATCAAATTGTGCGATAATAACTTAATGCAATAATTACAAAACGAAGAGACCTAGCTGAATTAAATCTGATTCACAGATTTAATATCTAAACTGGAGATAGTAATTTGAAATTAAACCCCTCAAATTATTGATTGTCTTTTGCTTTTGCAAGCACGAAAAAGCGGCAAATCGAAATGATTGAACCTTAAAATATGTGAAATTTCATATATGTTTTTATAACTGCAACTGTAATTTTATAATAAACTTTGTTTTCAATTGTAAAAAAAAAAAAAAAAAAATACTAACGCCGTCGATACTTATGTGTACTACATACACGTTTGAGCTTTTGGTACCTGAGCATTAAAATAATCCTAGCAATTAATCGTCACACATCGCACTCTTTCGTAACTATTATTTTGTCAATAGAATGCTTTTAATAATACAGAAATATACTTATTAAGGAATAAGTGAGAAATTTTAGGATTGACTAATACGAAGAAGACTACTGTAGCTTGTCTGTGATATGAATTATTGTTCTCATTATTGAATAGCATTTGAAATTACTCTTTGATGACTGTATCTGAATGTCAAGTTTATAGCAATGATATAGTTTTGAACAATTTTATTTTCTTAAATTACTTATTCAGATATCCATCATTGAAGTATTAATATATACTTTGTTGTTGTTCTCGTGTTCCGCTTTACAACGGAAGGAAGGGTGCAGTATTTTCAGAGGGTATGGACCACTGAGCACCCGAGGGCAGAAGTCTAACTTCTAGGTCATACATTTTACAAACCCTTTTTACTGGGCACACATCATTCATGCATTTCATTCATTCATTCATTTATAGACTGTAATTTAGATCTAGAACAGAGAACAATCATCTCTGTCCCAGTATCTTCAGTGGTATTACGCTCGACACGGAGGACTTTAGGAACAAGACAGATTTAACGTGCGCCAGTCAACACACACACGGAGAGTCTTCGGCTGGTGGGTTTGAACGCGCAGCTCAAAGAATGTGAATCCAATGCCCTACCAACCAGTCTATCCCGGCCCAACTTATACTTTGTAAATCTGAAATATCCATCATGCTTGTCCAAAAACCGACAGGGCATTGGGTATTTAACCGACATGGCATTTAGGTATGTGCTTTAGTCAAAAAGAACATTAATAATTAATTAATTAAAAATTTGCAAATTTGGATAAAATTATATTTATTTAATGTTTTAATAATAAAAGTCTTTTAATCGAATAATCATTAACCAATGATAGAGTTAAGAGCTTTCGGACATTTCCAAATCTGAATGTCATAGATGTGTAAACTAACTACTTAAACCCGCTTGCCTGGTGTGGAATTTTGGAGAATGTAGTGCCAGTTTAGGGGTCATCTTCGTCATCTGACCACCGTTCAAGATTATGAAATACATTTTATGAAGTTTGCTATAAAACGAGACGTTAATGTAGCTAAACTGAACTAACTTCTTAAATTTCAATGAAATTTGGCTTTGACGTTGAAATCCATTCAATTTTCAAACTATAAATGCCATTTGTGACTGTAATTAGAACATGTGCAAGTAATTAAGATAGTATAATATTACTAACATATGATTTATATTCAGGTAATTATAATTATTAAAATAAGAAAATTATTTAAACTGTATAAGTAGATTAAATTAATCATAAAAAATGTGAAATTATTCAACTATCTTTATTAAAAGTTAACACACACACACACACACACACACACAATAATAATTATAATTAGATTTTGATGAATCTTTACGTTTTAAATATCCCCCCCTCTCTCCTGCATTTAATAAAATATCTTTGGGAGCACGTTTACTTGCAAACAGAATGACTCAAATACCAAAGAAACTAGACGATTGAAATTTGGAATGTGATCCTGACACGAAATCTACCAATTTTGCTCAAATATTGAGAAAATACTCTACGAGAATCCTGTCAGTTCTGCTTATCCCTAAAAAGCTCATGGATATTATCTTTATGGATATTATGGCTTATTGTTATTTATATTATTATGGTTTATCATTATCATTATTTATGGTTTAAATCCGTGTGCTTCCGTGGCGGGTCGGAGAGTCTGGTATGACTTATCCAAAAAGAACAAGATAACTAAAAGTCACATTGATCTTTTTGAAAGAATTTTAATCATATTATTTTTTATCATAAAAGCTTGACCTTGAATTTTTCTGCCTTTACATCTACCTGTGTTTCTACCTTTATATGTTCTTCTATGAACGTGATGATTAAAAAAAAACGAAACAAGCTAGATAAATGAAATTTGGCCAAAGGCCTTGGGCCCAAAATTTTAATATAAATAAAAAAAATAATTTTGAATAAATTTTATATATAAAAGAAAAAGATAATTAAAATGAAAACAAACAGTTAATTCAAGTAGAGGATATCAATAGCTGCGTATCTTTGTAAAAATAACAAAGACTAATAAAAACATTTGACGTAATCATTGCATTAATCAGAACCTGTGAAAAATACTCTAGCACGTAATCTGTGTTTGTGAGAACGCTCACGTATGCGCTTGAGCGTGTGTTTAGTTTTACACTTAACATAAAATTATTTTCGATTGAAAGGATAAAAAAAAATTAAGCGAAAAGTAATTAATTTTGTTTTTCTTTAATCATTTTATCCGTGAAATTTTTTTAAAAAAATATTCCTTTATAGACATTAAATTGCATAAACCAGAAATTTTTAGGCTATGTATTGTAAACAAGTTATGTTTAAGAGACTTTGTTTCACGTATAGTAAATTTTAGTTTATGTTTTTATGCCTCCAAACAAATTAAAAGTCATTTAGAATTTTTTCATAAATATTGTTTTAATCATGTATACCTGCAAATTAATAAAAAGCATAATTTTCTAAAATTTTATTTTTCTAAAAAATTAGTCATTGAAATCTGCGTTTGCAATTCCGCATTTCTTTTAACATTCAATTATTTTTGAGTATGGCATGAAAAAACGTCGGAAGTTCTAATATAAATTTAAGCTGCATTAAAAAAATATTTATCAGCGTTGTACACTTAATATTTAATTTAAATTCATTTTACACAACCTTTTTTTAAAAAAAAAAAATTGTGATTATTTTTAATAGCTTGTAAGTGTATCGAAATTTCAAAACTTTTTATCAACATATGCAAATATATAAATAAAATCTTTAATAGACTTTAAAAATTATTTATTCGAATATTTTTAAAACTATGAGTATAAACGTTTTAATTGGATTATAAATGAACATAGTTATGCAATTATAGATCAAATTTAATATGAGTGTCAGAGGCTTGTCCAAAATTTTATTGAAATAATTTCAACTGTGATATGTTACTAAACGAAAAGAATTACATGGTTTTTTATTATTTACTTTCAATTTAGGTTTTAAATACTAAATTAATTTAACATTTTAAAAATTATCATATAAATGTCAAGCATCTAGATTTCTTGTAAAAATTTACATATTTTAATTTTTAGAATACTGAAATATTTTCCATTTTTTAAATATTAATATTTTGTTTTTTAAAGATTGATATAAATTAAAAATAAACTTAATTAATCAAGTCAAATTAAAAAATTTAAAAATAAAATTTAAATTTGTTTGCTTAAAAATATTAAGCAAATCTGAAAAATATTAGTTTTTTTTTTGTAACGCTATTAAAAAACGATTTATGATTTTTTAATCTTATTTCTATTTATTTTTTTAAATATTAAAATGTCATCCAATTTTCATTGATTCGAATAAAATTTTGCAAGAAGAAAAAAAGTGTATTACAAAAATTACTGGATCACTTTAAAAAAATAAATTTAAAATTATAATACTAAATAATAATAATAATAATAATAAACGGTCGGCGCAAGTAATTTCATTCCACTTTCAAGTTCCGTTATGAATTGAATAGTGTAAGTAAGTAGCATTTCCAAATCTTTCTCTCAAAAAAAAAATTTTTTTTTAATTCCGAAAAATTTCCCTGATTGAAAGAGGCATGCACAGGACACTTGCACTACTTACTACCTCTGTCATCTAAGTGTATAATCTGTTTGGAGAGAGAGATTATCATGATTTACTAAAAATTTGAGAAGCAGACATAAAACGTAGTGACCTTCGACACGTGATATCTGTTATCCAATCACAATCGCGCTGTCACTTAGCAGTGTTAGCGCCTAGTTGTTTTCCAAATTCGCCGCCATAGTTGTCGCCATCTTCTTAAGTATTTTTCTTAGCTACACAAACTTTTGCGGACCGATGGCTGTAGAAATCACTTAACGAAGCTCGTTTTAAGTCCGTAGGACTCAGTTGATCATGGAGACACCATGACGCATCCTAATTTTGTGACAAATGGCGCCAGCCTTGAAGACTGCCATACTAATTTCTTCGCATTGGTAAGTACTCTATATACTATACTTATAGCTTATTGAAAGTGAGGGCGAAAGACCTTTAATGCCGTAGGCAGTTTAAGCAGTATCTGATTGAATGTTTACATCTGCCAATTGAAGCTATAGATATTACTGTATCATTTATGAACAATATATACATTTCTTATCAATCTAATTGCTATTTTTTAATATACCCAACATTTCCCGTAGATGCACTCTCCGATGTAAATAATAGCATGATCTCGCTTCGGTACCTTTAACATTTGTTTATACATGTCATAGTGTTTCTTAAAGAAACATTAGGGGTCAATAAAATGAGTTGGTATGTCAGAATTTGTGTTAAAATTATGGTGTTTATTTTTATAACCTTTTTGACAGTCTGGATACAGCTGACCTGTTTTATAGATATTGTTACTCAACCTAAGATGAGTTGTTGAATCTGTTTTTAGGGCATTGCCACTGATTGGTTGTCGCTTTATTACCTGTGCATCGTAATCATTATATCATAAATTTTAAGTGATTTTAATTTAAAATTTTCACATGCCACACCATAAAGAGACACGGGAGCAATTAATGCAGCTCGGTTCATGAGTTTGTGTTTACAATGTGAGCGCTCGTCAAAATATGCCGCAGACGTGTTTCTTATCTCTTGCCTTGTTTTTCACTTAAGAATGTTGCACTTAAACAGCATATTGCAATAAAATTTTTACAAAATATTTCGATCTCTTTTTTTTTTTTTTATTTAGTCCTCATTTTCAAATTTGTTTTAGTGAAATGATTTCTTTTATAACTATTAATCATTATCAAAAACTGTTTAATTTTTATATATAAATCTCTACTATTTAAATAAATGCGGAAAATTTCAAATAATACTATAGTTAATAAAATCCTAGTAATATCTAATTAAAAAGGGAGGGAAATGAGTTTTTTAGTATAAAGAAATTTCCTTTACAATTTTTATCACATCATAGAAACCAAATGACAAGTAATATGGAATATTAAAAATAGTTTGGCACAAGTTAAGATATTTTCTTTCACACTTAATTAAAAAAGTAGTGTTTGGATTTTCCAAGAAATCAATAGACTGCTTAAGGATTATTTTCTTGCAATTAGTATAATCTTAATTTTATTGATTCTTAGAGTATATTTTCTAATATACAGCATATACATTAAATTAATGATTTATACTTTTATGTAAGTTATGCAAAAAACAGTTTAAAAAATATTCTGATAAGATAATGTAATTTTATTGATTTATTATATTTATAAAACATTATATTTTATAAACTATTAATTGAATAAGATATGTAATTTTTGTAATGGAAAAAATTCTTAAAATATTGATTTATTATTTTGGGTATAAATAGTTTTAACTTCTCTGTGTATTTTTAAGTAATTATGTTTATTAATTTTAGTATTCTCTTAAGGCATAGTTAATTTAAAAGTCATTAGTTTTAAAAGATTAATATTTAAAAATATAGATTGATTAAATTATGTTGTAAAAAATAAATTTTATTAATAAAAATATGAATTATTTTTCTTAAAATGTGATAGCTTTATAAAAATATATGTGGCTAATCATTATTGATATATCCTTCATAAATAACATTAAACAAGGTAATTAATAAAATTTTCTTTGATTTTTGTTAAAAAGGAATTTTAATATTATTTTATGAGGCAAGGAACGGAGAATAATATGAATATGATATAATTTTTTTAAAATTATATATGTAACAGTTTTTTATATTTTATATATTTGCTCTCTGTAGTACAGTACTGTTACTTTTTTTATAAATGAACTTAATTTTCAATAATTTAATATTTTTTACTTAAAAAATACACATATTTAAAATATTTGGGAAATCACAACTATTTTTAGATTTCTGTAAGATTAATTCGTTGGAAAAATTTACATAGTTGTAATATTCATGACATTTGATACTTTTATAATTTTCATATAGAGTATTTCTGAGTAATGATATCACTTGAATCCTTGCAATATATTTGTATATTTTTATTTTCTTCAGGCTGACTTATGTGGGATAAAATGGCGTCGCTATTATGCTGAAAGTGTGCTGTGCTACGAACCCCTGGATGATCCAGTATTGTCATCATTCAGCAAATGTTTGGCCACTGATATCTTGTGTGTCTGGAGGAGAGTTGCAACCCAGGGACATGAACAGCACCGACACAATCTACAAGATGGGAACCAACTTAATTATAAAAAAGAGCTCTGGGTATTTTGGTATGGAGAAGAACCAGATCTTACCGGCCTGGTCAGCCCAGATCTTACTAGTAAGTGCTGATTTTTTAAAATCTCAATGTATGAACCCATAATAATGAAATTATATACTTTAAAAGTCTGATTATTCCTATTTATCTCCATTTCTTGTATTTTCTTTCATGAATAATCTCAAGAAATCCTCTTAAAGTTTTGAAAAGACGAACATTTTGTGTCAATTTGTATAATTTGACACTCAAAATACTTTCATATATAAAAATACTTTAGAAAAAAATGATTCCCCCATTTTTTATTTATGTACTGTCAATGTAAAATTTAATAGTACAGCATGTTTCAGCATATATCTGAGATTTTTTTTTTTTTTTGCTTATTGCATACTCAACTAATTACTGAAATTCTAAATAGTAATTAAAAAAATTGCTGTGATGCTTTCACTATTGATGAAAATGAATGAAATTTAGTTTGTATTACCATTTATTGTATAAGAAAAACCATCAGATCTAGAATTGCCAAATTTATCTCATATGTACTTTAGGTGGGTTAAAATATGCATTTTCTACAGTGTTAATTAGAATTTTTATGGATCCAAATTGAATGGATTTTTTTTAAAAATCTATTACTAAGCATGTAATAGCGCAAAAGTAAATTTTACATTATTTAAAAGTTTAAAAAAAAAGTATTTTTTTGTTGACAAAAATTTAATTTCCAAACATTTTTTTTGTATAATTTGATTAGTCATTTTAAATAATACTTTGAAGCATAATTTACTATTCTATTTTCATTGCTGAATCGAAATTTAAATAGTTTCCATTGTTCTACAAATATTTTTTTCTGGATTTTTCTTACATTATTGATCATAATATGGAGATTCATTCCCTTTTCTATATTTAAAATGTCCCCTCCCCTCCATTTAAAGCATGCTTCTATTAATATTTTTAAGTTTTTTTTTTTAAATTCTTAAGATAAAGTTTAATTTCAAAAGTAAGAAACCATGAAAATTTTTTAAGTTCATAATTTTAAACATTATTGGTCTTTTCTGTGCTAATTAGATGTATAATATTTTTGCTCTCTCATTATAGTATTCTGATTGTTTAAATCGAATTTTAAGCTTTTTTAACAAATAATTCTCTGAATTATTACATAAATCATTATATATTCTGTAGTGTGTGCTTTACTTCAAAGCTGAATCATTCTACTTCCAATCAATATAATATTTTGAATATTAATTCAGCATTAGTGCAATTGAATTACATAAAAAATAATCTCACTGTACCAGCTTCTTGCCCCAAAACTCTAACTAATAGAAAATTAATAATTTCCCTAGAATTGATAGAACATTTTTTTTAAAATCCTCAAACACATATAATGAGAATTAAAGCTCTTATGATTTTACATTAAAACATTTTGTAAGTTAAAAATATACAAGACTTTTCATATTTTGGGCTAAATTCTTATAAAAAAGGGCAATTTGCAAAGATAGAATTTGTCTGATCTTATAAAAATATTCAACTGTCAGTATATCTCCTGATATAATTTTGAATATTATATTAAATCATATGATTTTTTTTGAAAAGATGTAAATTTTACTGTCAAAACATTGTAAAATATTCTGTTATTAGTTATTTATATGCTCTCAAACAATTATTATGAGTAACAAATGCAATTTTTTAAAAAGAAGCATATTGTTAAACTTATTTGAAATTGAAATTAACTTTTCATAATTGTAAGCATAAAATTGTTTTTGATCATGAATCCCCTGATCAATTATGAATCAAATTATTTTTGTGTAGGCGTATCAGACCATGGTTATTTATATCAAATATTGTATTTTAAAAAAAACATGTATAATTTTGAAAACTGTACAAGTGTGTACTGTGTGTTTTATAATTTAAAGTAAAATTGATTATTAAAAGAATTTGAACTGCAGTATTTAATTTTAAAAAGAAGTAAATAATCAAGTAACAAGTTTGTACTGTTGTGCAGAGATGTCAAATTTTTACAATGTTTTTTCTACAAATTTTCCAACAATATTAAAAAGATATAGGTTTCAATTTTTATTTGTAATAATATAATTCACTATTATGAAAATTAGAATTATAAGCTGAAATTTAAAAAATGAAACTTATAAAAAAATAATTCTATTGACCCGAGTATATTATGAACCAAAATAAAAACCTGCAATTTTTCTTCATGAAACGTAACAGTTTTACTGCTGATATTAAAGTAAATATATTGTATAACATTCATTTTTGTCTCAAGAATATAATTTGAAGATTTAATATAATAGATTTTTTTTTTTTACAAATGTACATATTATACAACAACAAATAGAGCTTTATTTTGACATGCATACTTCTTAACTATAAATCCTTTACCTACATAAGCACACGCATGCACAAATACAGTACTGATGTACTTGTACAAATTCTATTAATGTCATAATGTATTTCTATATATTGTTTAATTAGTACATATCGCAAAATTGTGAGGTTTACTACAATTAATATCTTTCTAATTTTACTTTGTTAAAAACATCTAATGATTGTTATTATATTTTAAAGTCTACTTGTAATTTTTGAAAAAAAAAAAAAAGTAAAAAGATTCTTTTTGTACTACCAGGTACATATTTAAATATTTTTGAAAATCAACATAGAAATAACTAAATATTTCGGTAAAGGAAATTTTTTGGTAATGTATGCTATTAATATTGTTTTATTACTCTGTATTCTTTGTGGTAAGGATTAAAATGGATTGATCTTTTTAATTTGATAAAGGATTGTGTTGATATGGATGTAATATTTTGAATGGTTGTCGTAATCTTGTGTAGTTCTATTTTAACCCACAGATTTTATATATTTTAATTTTCTTCATATGATTAATATCAAACTCTTAAATCAACCTTTTTTTTTGTTGTTATTGTTCATATTTTTAAAACCATTTCTAATGTGGGTTAATGATGAAATATTGAATGTATGCATAGCATTACTTTATTTTCCTTTTCTACTTTTTTTAAAATTCTTACTTATAATTTTTTATTATTTTTTTTTTTTGTCTTAAGAAGTTTATATATATTGTTTAGTCATTTATATAGAGTAAAATTAATTTCAAAGATAATGTTTTCAGTATTTAGCATCTTTGAAAATGGAAGTCATTAATGAGCTTAATTTTTTTATCTTTCATCAGCGATTAAATCTGTTTTCTTTTATATGAATTATTATAAATTTACAAAAAGATTCCTATTAATCTTGAAAGATTTTTTAAAAAGTTATTTCACGTCCTATGTTTCATATAGCAATTTGAATGTAATCTGTACTTGGCTACATATTTTATGCATAATGTTGTTTGGCTTGTTAATTTTGCTTTACTAATGATTATAAGTTTGTAGAATTTTTGAGATTTTCATCTTAAAAGATTTATTTTATCACCTACTTTTTTTGGTTAAAATATCGCTCTGGGTTCAAAAAGAGTAATTATGTGAGAAGCTATTAGTTCTGAAGTTTAGGGATTATTTGTGGTAATCATTTTATTTCATCTTTTTATATAATAATATACAACTTCAATTTCCTCTCTCCAGAATTAACTGAAGCAAAATAAATTTATCATGTAATGTATATATACATATATTCTTATTTTCTGAGTATTTTACTCCTTTCAGTCGTTGATTGAAAGAGTTATTGCATGAAAAATGCAAAATATGCAATCTAAGATGGTATGTTAAATCAGGTAGTCAATTATTTAGGGAGATATCACTGCTATTTGAAAGTCAGTGATAGTTTTAATTTAAAAAGCATTAAATATGCGGTGAAAAATTAAACTGATACTTCTTGGTGATTGCTCAAAATATGCTCTTTTCCTCTTCATTCACTCAAATTTGAATGGAAAAGATTTCTCTTTTGGCTGAGAAACTCGTTGAACTGTTATATTTATCATATGATAACATAATAAGTTTTGGAAAGCAGGAATAATGAGGGGTGATTCACATATGGATTTAAATATTCAAAGCCACTCTCAAAAATATTTCTGTTGCTTAACTTTGCTTTAAGTGGTTTACTCTCTGAGAGGGACTGTTAAAGAAATGGGAGGAATCGTAAGTTAAGAAGGCACATTTGGTTTTTAATTTTCCTAAAGATCAAATCATATAACTTTGTAGAATTGAGTAAAAAAAATAATAAATGAGTAAAAAAAATTGAGTGAAAAAATCAGTTTTTCATTTTAATAACAGGAATTCTTATATTGTGAATCCTGCCTGTCCTAGTAAAGTTCTTTTTTGTAATTTTGGTATTGCATATAGCTTTGATTACTCTTACTTCTATTCAGTTTTAATAAAAATTAGAAATTCTATTTAGGTTAGGGGTAAAAGTTAACTAGAGATGCTTCTTTGGCTTATTGATTTGATTAATTATTTATATTAAATGGGATTTTAATATTCTGTTATTTATTAAAACAGATATTCTATAAAATATGAAATTTCATTTTCCCATATGAAAAAGAAAATTTGATGAGAAACAATGAATCAATACAAACACGAGCAAACGGTCTAAATACAAGTATAAAAACGAATGGCTTTTAAAAAGTTAAGAATATTCGGAATTCACCCACCAAGTCCTGTAAGGTTACTGAAGATGAAGAAAAATGATATACACGTTCAGTATTAAAATCAGGGCAATCATATACCGCGGATTGGCTGGTGTTTTAATGTTCCTTAAAATAGCATCTTCTGGATAGTATTTATTATCTTAAGTAGCGTCATCACAATGTTATGAATATAAAGATACTCCCCTCTTAATTTATTGTTTATTCCTTATTTTAATCACGAAGCATTTAAACATGTAAGAATTCAAAAGGAGCTGAGAGTAACTGGTTAAAAAACAATTCTTATCTTGTAGTCGGGTGCTTCGTGTCGTTAATATATTATATACACAATGATTTAATTTGTAATAATATTTATAAGTATGTTTCCTATCTGCTGAAGAACGCATTTGAAATTACCATTTTGATTTTATCTAACGGATTTTCTCATGTGGAAGTTGCATCGAATGGTCAGTTATTGCTAGAATTCATCTTGTGAAGATCAAGCATTCTACTTTTAAAAAGGTGTTTTTCGCTTTTAATAGACTTAGTAACTATTACTAAAAGAGCTTAGAAATTGTTGGCAAGTGTTTACTATTTGTACGGAACAAGTCATTAAATGAAATTCGCTCAGTATCTTTCATTGAAAAGTCGTTTCTTCCCCTCGCTTCCCACCGCGCAATGAAGGTTTTCTACTACTTCTGCTTTCTCCTTGACCCTATACTTGCTCTCGATTGTATCCTTGCACTAAGTTCAGCAAGGATATGATTTTAAGATCACACTACAAGTTACGTATTTAGAACTTTCGTCATCGGGACTATCCACGAGATTTTGCCCTTATCATTTCTTGCTTGTAATCAGCTATTATGAAAAAATAAAAACTTTCCGATTGTAATTGTGTTATTTCATCTGGCATTACCTCTAAAAATTATTCATAAATATATGGAGAGATTTTGTTTACAAGCTTTCATTGAATGGATTTAGAACTATTTTTTCTATTAAGGTTGTTGAACGATTTAAAAAAAAATCCATTTAGTTAGAAAAACGTAGTGAAAAAATAGGGCATCATTCCGATTATCTGCAGAATAGAGTGACAAGGCAACTGAGGTTAATCCAAATCGATACGAGAATGTTTTTAAACAATTTTTATTTACTGTAAAAGTCGTACATTTATAATTAATACTGAATTTACGAAAAATTTATTTGAATGCGTTTTATGCATTTTATTTTTTATTAAACACAATAGAAGTTTTTTTAAAACAGTATCTTAGGATTAACAACTATGGATAACCGAAAATTACTGTACGTGAATTTTTTTTATCTAATCAAATATTATCTCTGCATATTTGCTTGATATAGAATAATGAGTACAGCTTTTCTCATAAATTACGAGCTGAATTTACTGATCTGTATTTGTTATGAGAAACAAGGCTTATCGTTAATATTATATTCATGAAAGCCATCTGGACCGTGGAGTTTATGTATTGGTTTGTTTAAATATTTTCTCTTTAAATAGTTGTTTTAGAAAAACAGTGAAAGCCTAGTTGTTATATTTCATGATTAAGTCGGCATAATGGATTATATCGTTGTTCTTTCATATTAAGCAACAGTTATGTATCGGAAGAAGCGACGTAGCGGAAAAAAAGGATCAAAATTATATGATATTAGGTAATAAAAATGAAATACACTTTTCTTGAAATTTACTTTTTATTCCCGATAGATTCCACTCGCCGCGGACTGGTGAGTTTCTTTTATTGCATCACAGCGTGACGTTGCTTCCGGTGCAGACAAATATCCTTCATGGACTTGTTTTTGATCTTCTCTTTTGGCGTAAAAGAGGTGAAGCTGTTGCAATTCCAAAGATTTCTCTGCATTAGTTGTTAAAGATTTTCTCCGTTCTTTACTGAATTCCTTTCTTTTCAAAAACATTTTGTTTGCTTCGAGAGGAGGTGTGCGCAACAGTATATCCGATTTTGACAATTCCCCATTTTTCATACCGGGACCGTTTAAACATGGAGCAAAATTTAGAAATAACTTGAAAATTGGATTAAATTTTATTAAAAAGCAAAAAATATAAAATTCTACTTTTTAGAACACACACAAAAGTATATTTCCAAAAAATACTTTTATTAATTTTTTATTATTATTATTTAACTCGACTTGTTTCTTAGTAATAAAAATGAAATTTCCTAATCGAGCCAATAAGTTCACTTGTTGCCGTGGTAAAAAATGAGATTTTTGCGCTGATGCATTTTTAATGAGTATATGTTATTTAATATTTTTAGAAATTATTTAACAGTTAGCTGATTTATTCAGTTTCGTTTCGCAATTAATAGTGCAACAGGTACTGAAAATGGGGTGGGTGTGTTAAAATAAAAATTGGAAAGGAGGAAAAAATGTTAAGAAAAGTTAAACCAATTTTTTTAAATAAAATATTTAATTCTACATATAACATGGGGTGCATGCAAAAAAATTATGCTTCAGACCTATTATATACTATAATACTTTACCTTTTATATACTTTAACTATTTCACTACTAGCTTTTAGTTTTTTTTTGGGGGGGAGGAGAGAAAGGACTAAAATAATAGCATTCGCGAAATTTTCGCAAAATAACAAAGTTGGCAGTTGTATTTGTAATTTTTTAAGTATATTTTTATTCTAAAAAATCTTATAAATTTCTTTAAAAATTTCATTTATGTTTAATAATTCTTTGCCCCTTTCTGTGAATTTTTGTTTCATTTTCGTCTCCGAGTTGTTACTTTTCTTTCCTTTTTTTTATAATTGAAATTTTATGACATAATTCGTGTAACCATGCTGCTAAATTGATACGCAATAAATAACAGGTTATTGACTAAGAACTTGAATCTCGAGCAGAATAAAGAAAATTCTCATGCTTCCGATGTTTCGACTCGCCAGTGAATTCTCATCTCTTGTTCTGAAGTCGTGATAATTTTGTGGATGGGGAGGCAAAAATTAGCTCTGTACTGAAAGTATATAGTCATTTGAACGGTTGGACGAGCGGCTACGAGACTCCGAAAAATCAGGTTCCATGCCGTTTCCCCTCCCATCTTTTCTTCCCCCCTCCCCACACTGCGCCCGGGGCCATTGAACCGACTCGCATGGTTTCCTCCCTACAGTACAAAACTGGCGATTGCCTTGCACAAATACCGAATGTTTAGGCAGCGTGGTCTTCTTGCCCATACATATTATTATGAGTGGCCTGCCTGTCTACTCGGAATCTTCGATCCCGCAAGATGACATGGTGGAATTTTTGTTTCGCTACCTTTTAGGAATTCATTTTGATTTTTTTTATAATATTGCTGAGATTTTTTTAAACAAATTATTGTTCAAGAAATGTTTTGTCTTGTGTAATTCTTGAAAGAAGAAAAGTTCGATTCAGAAATTGGTACACCTCTCTTCCCGTGATTCGAAATCAATAGAAGGCGAAATTGCAATGAAGTATTAATGCATTTATGAACTGTTTGCATAAAGCATACTCAAGTGAAACTTGCTTTAAGAAGTTCTGAGAATTTTCTATGTTAAGCCATCGTTGTTAATCCATTTTTAATTGGTATTTATATGCAATGAATATAGGGTAATATAATTCGATTCCCAGATAGTTATTTTTTTGTTTATTTTAATAATATAATCATTTAAATCATTTTAAAATAAAATTCTCATTGGGATTTCTTAGTTCAACTCCAAGGAGTTAAAATGGCGCAGTATAGTCAATGATGGCTCTTGTGCCAAAAAAAAACAAAAAAAAAAAAAAACCAAAACCAAAGCAAACCAAGGAGTTAAAAAAAAGGCTGTGGGCATTTTATACATTTTTTTTCTTTTAAATCTATCTTTACATGCAGCAAATATTTTAGGTTAGGAAAGCTTTATTTCCTCAAATGCATTCTCTTATTTATGAGACCGTGTTTAGCTTCTTTGAATATATTTTTTAAAACAGATTTATCGTAATTTCATTCTTTAAAAAAAATTTTGGATTTTTTTAAAAAAAATAAATAAAATATAGAAATATTGTTACTGCTGTTAAAACATGACCTTATATTTTAGTTATACCTATGTCAATGTACAGATCTTCCCATGATGAGGGAGCTGTTTTTCTCTTTTATCAGAAGTGATATAATTGTATTTAAGATAAACAATACTTTTTATTTGTAGATAAGTGTAAATAAAAACTATTACCCTCTCATATCCCCAGAATAAACTTTATTGATTTTTGGAATTTAATATTTCCCAAAGTGTATAGTATACACGAAATAGCAAAGACATATTGTTATTATAAACGTATAGAGCATTCTTAAATATTGCATAATGTGCCAAGAAATTACTGAATCTTTAAATTTAAAAGTTAAAAAAAACCTATTTGTTTTAATTTTGTATTCAAAATAAATTATTTTGGCTTCAATCTGATTGTTATAGTAATTTTATAATAATAATGCCTTTCAATTAACTTTTTCTAACCCCATTTAAGCCGCAGAAGTTGTTTGTGCGTCGAAAAATCGTCAAGTTGCACCCTTTTAGCTTCATTTTAAACGAACAACGGGCAACAAAGAGGAGTCGTTTAGAAATTAAGGGGGAGGGGGAGTGGATGATTCAATAAAACCGACATCAACATCAACCCCCATCTCAAAAGGGCTGTGACTGGTGATCTCACAACTGGTGTCATTCCGCTATTTTAAATGAATGTAACGAATTCTTCACATTATTTAAATAACATTCATCAGGTTGTTTTGTTTTGTTGCAACAGATTCTTTGACGTTAATAAAATACCCTTAGTACCGAACATTGTAATTTTTTTTTATTTTTTGAATGAATTTTTTTGGGGGGATAATGTTGATATATAATATTTCTATTTTGCACTTAGTCACTTTGGTTTAGGATCATATGAAAAGCTTCACGCTTCATCGATTTCAAGAAGTTCCGAAATATTTTCTGTAACTGAAATAATGTCGTTATAATGTTCTCCTCATTAATTTTTATTCATTGATTTAAAGGTAGGAAATATAAACTTATGATCAAATCATCCATGCATATAAAAGCTTGAATCGTGTTTCTCTCTCTCCCCTTTTCTTTTTCTTTCTTTCTTTCTTTTTTTTTTTGCTTGAGATTTTGATTTTTCACAGTGATAAACAGCGAATTTTTATTGCAAATTAGCTCACTTCGCTCAGTAATCTCGAATGTCTTAGATGAACCAGGTCATCTAATCTGCATATCATGTTCTTGTGTATCTTTTCCATCCAAGAGGTTTTATGCGGTAAAAAAAAAAAATCACATATTTTATCATAAAATTGTTTTATTGTTATTACGTTTCTGAATTTCATAAATTCATTGATAGTTCTTTATTCCATTATAACCATTATAATAAATAAATGTGACTTCTCCCCCTACTTGTGAAAGTCTGTTACTTTTTTATTTTACGAGTAAAACTTCTGACTGTACCCCAGCATATAAGCGAAGTTTATTAAGTATGCGCGATGGAACTAATTGCACCGTTGTAGATAGAGATCTGCCGTTCTTGAAAACTGTTTGATTCAGTGTGTAATGTTCAGTATGCAATCATAATGAATCTCTTGTTAGGTTGTCATTTTCGGGAATTGGTATACAAATATTATTAAACTTCTGAACGCGAATTTTTTAAAACTTTATATATAATTGTTCCTGAATAAATAACAATTGGAAGATGAAATCCAGGTGTTTGAATCATTGCCCTTAAGTTTTATTGAGAGTCATTGATAAGGAAAATTTCAATGAATTATTCAGCGGATTGGAAGGGTTGAGTTTAATTGAGGCAGTTAATTTAATAGACAACAGTGTTTATTTTCTACTTTTAGGTAACCAAGCGGTGATAGTATATTTATAAAGGTGGATGGCAGCATTCTTGCGTCAATTATTAGATCCTTTTGAATGTTTAAAAGTCTGATCAACAGTATCAATATATATATATATATATATATTCTCAATGTATTGGTGGGTTTAAACTATTTAAGAACTCGGTTATTTTCAATCTTCCTTTCTGTTGGTAAAAGATAACATTTGCTATAAACTTTGCAAATATTTTTTATGCTTTTGATGATTTATGTGATTTTTACATGTGTCTATAATGTCGTTGACATTGCTAGCTTAATTTAATTGCTATTTGTTTTGCTTATTATTTTAACTTTAAATAGTGTATCTTGATTTAAATTTAGTAAGTGTGTCGGAAATCATTTAAAAAAATCTGTCTTCTAATATCTTATTCATCTCTATAGACTTTATATTGGTTGTAAAGGGGGAGGGAAAGAATGCGGGATGTTTACTGCTGAAATATTGCATAGAATGCCGGATCTCTTTCTGCGCTTGATCTAAAATTTACTCAGTATAATTATTTATACTATTTTTAATGCAATACATACTAGAGTACAAAATATTTGCATGAGACGATCTAGTTTTACGGAGATTAGCGAGAAAACTCTTGTCTTGAATAATTGTATTATATTTTTAATAAAAATGAAATAAGTGGAATTAATCTTGTCATGCAAACTATTTTTGACCGACGGTTTACTGCAGTTCTTATGACATTAATTAATCATTTCTAATTTTATTAAACCAGAGAATTATTTGTATTGTACTTTGCGGCGTTTTATTATCTTTTTGTATCTACTCCCCTCCAACTGTTTTTTTGGTTCTGATTTCAAGTTATTCTCCTTTTTTCTTTTTTCTTTTTTTTTCGTTGAGATGAATTAATTGTTATCAGACCCATCTGTCTAAAGTTTAATTAAATTAAAAAAACAAATCAAGAAAATATATTATATACTCAGAAAAATGTTATTCAATTTAAATTAAGCTTGTTTAATATTGTTAGCAAAATCGGATGATTCTAATGTAAATATAAAACAATATTCAATAGATTAAATGCAGTTAAATAATTTAGAAACATTTGAAAAAATATATTATCAATAAAAGGAGACAATACAATTATTTCGAATTTTAAAATACCTGTTTTTACCTCTAAGATCAATAATCGCACAATTCATAGTTATTAAAAGTTTAAAATGAAATCTGCTATGCATACTTCAGTGTATCAAGTCAGAACATAATTTCTTGAACGGCCAAGCACCAAGTGCTCTTGCAAGTTGAATTATATTTTTATTCATTTCTATTGTTTCATTGAATGAGTCACTTTAGCATTGCAAAAGATCCAAAAAACTTTGTCTCGCATTTACTGTTAAAAAAAAATATCACATTTCCTATTTATTTCATTTCATATAATCACGTGTTCCAAATGACATTTTTCTCCGTTTTATTTGCTGTAGTCATTAACTGATTTTTTTAAAAAATCAAAGCTTTTGTAAATGCAATGACAACATGTTATTATAAGCTGATTTTTTGAGATGCTCGTGCAGATAATAAAATTTTAATTTTTTTTTTCCTACGGACGGTGCCAAAAACCTGATCCCAGAAACAACATCATGTTCTGACTTGATAATGAAATTTGAATTGGGGCTGATCTTTTACATGTAGTATGTTAACTTGGAATTAATTCCGTTCTGCTGCATCTACTATTTTTAAAAGTAGCATATTTGGAAATTCCTTGTTAGTTCTATCATCGATTTTTTTTTTTTTTAAGTTTCAATTTGGTCACCTTAAAAATTTTTTTTACAAAAAGATCTTTTACTTATTTCGTTTAGTTTAAAAATAATTTTATTATCAACATTCTTTTCGACCTTTTATTTATAAAAAATATCTTAATTTTCAGGAAAGGCTAACTAATTGATATCTCTTAACAATTTTTATTATTTTTCCGTTTAAGATGTTAAAGAACCAACAGTATATGCATTCTTGGTGTTCTAATATATATTAAATTTTTGTAACGTAATAATAAATGCTTAATTTTAACAAATATCATCTAAATAGATCATATTCATTGAAAAAGGTGAAAGATGCATATGAAATAACCGAATGCTAAATATTTTTTTGAAATATTAAAATACAATTGCGTTTATTAAATTATATGAATTTTGTTTTTAAAATTAAACCTTCATATTATACTAAATGCCATTTTCTATTATTTATATTTAAATAATCCTTGTAGTATATGCTAATTGTCTTTTATGACTTTTGATTATGTTTGTAAAAAAAAAGTTACATTGTATTAAAAGAGAGTAATTTATTATTATTTTTTTGGTAATGAAATACGAAGTACGGGAATAAAAAGGACTGTATTTAAAAGGTACTTTTACAGAAATGAAATTCAATTTTAAAAAATTGCCTCCCGCGATCTTCACCCCATACATCAACATGTATATTAGAAATCCAAAACAGCATAAGTTTTTTTGCTTCTAAGTAGCGATCGTTATTTGTTTGATAAAGCCAAATTCTGCATCGTGTTTTAAGTCTTCGTGCTAAACATTTTTTTTTTTTAAATAAGCATACGATTTTTTTAATATATTTTTTCAAACGTGGAATTTTTTTCTGCGCTAAAAGAGCACGTGCAGTAAGTTGCTAGTGTTGCAGCTAGTAGTAAGTTATTGTATATTATGTGCAGTTGCTACTTGTCACTGAATTTTCCATTGCAGTCTAGAAGTTTAAGTTCAAAAATAAAATTAGATTGTTTAAATTAAATTATTCTTTGTTATCAAAGTCAGCGGAGAAGTAAATTGCACAATGCTGGATATAACTAATGTAATAAATAATAAAAATGCCCTCTCCCCCCCATTCTCTTTTATTTGTAAAATGCAAATACGGTTCAGCGACCATAGATCAATCGATCGTTCAACTCAAACAGTTCTTTTCCTTTCTTTCTTATATGCAAGATATTAGCGAATGTTTTAAAATAATATTCATCTTTATTTGTGCTGCGTTTAGTATATTTCGTCATCCAAAGTATATTTCTGAAGCCTTTGATTTCGATTGTTTTTATTTCAATTCAGATTATATGGGAGCTTCAGAAAAGTAATCTTACTAAATAATAATAAAGTATCGATTAGTAATATAACTTACAAAAAATAAGAAGAAATTCATAATTTTTATGGACATTTCAATCGTAATTTTCTTGTTATTTTAATTACATTCTAGTTGAACATAACCTCACTCGCGTATTTTGATTGCTTTGTCAGCGTGGTTGTTCTTATAGAATTTTATTTCTTTTCGACAAGAATCATATGTTCATATGCATGTCTTTACGAAAGAATCAGTGAAGCGTATCCGCGAGGTTGTGGCACCTAAGTGAAATTATCATATCACGTCCATAAACGTTGTAGTTCTAGTTTTTCCCAACTACGGTTGCGCACTTTTTTTTTTTTTATTCTCTTCTCTTTTTTAGCTCTGCCTTTCCCTGTTATGAAGTTTAAAAATAATCGCACGCTCGCCTTTCGGTCTCTGCAGTTCCTCTCTCCGAGCGTATTGATTGAGTCCTCTGACTTTTCCGCTTTGCCGAGGTTTCCCTCATTGTAGGATACAAGATTGTGAAAGGACTGCAGGATTAGTTTTTTTTCTTCTTCTCGGTGACCGCAGTTGCTTTCTTCATGTCCTCGCTCTTTATTTTAATTAACTGCTTCTTTAATACTCAAGAATAGAATGCAAAGATCTACTTTGTTGCCATTCTTTTTACCATTAATGAAGACTTTTTTTTTAGCTATGTCACAGAAATGAAATTTGATAGTAAAATTCTATTTACTGTTCTTTTAACTAGCTGCCTATGGTGGGTTATTTATTCGCCAGAAATAATATTACTTGTATTTAATTTGTACTAAATTTTATAAACGCTTTGATATTTCTGGTTCTCGTTTCATATTATATTAAATGTTTACATTAAGCTGTATCAGTAACCCTACACCTGTTTTATTTTATTTTATTCATGTACACCTTAATATGGTCAAGTAATGGGGACTCGTTTGAAGTAGTAATGGAGTTGTTATCATCTGCGTTACTATCGATGGTTTTCAGTGTATTTTAATTTTGAATAATTTTATTATTAATCGATACTAATAATAAAAATGTGTGTTGATGATCTTAGAGGAAACCATTTCGCATGGAGCTATCAAATCTGGCAAAATTAAACTTTAGGCGATAAAATGTGTACATCAGAGCCATTTTTCAAATTTTTTTAATTGTTTAAAAACAAATAAAATGTTCGTTTTTTTTTCTCGTACTTCAAAAAATTAGTGCCAAAATTTTTTACAAGTTAAGATGTAATGGCACTGACTTTGTTACATATTTTTTTCTTCAAATTTTGACTATTTTTAAGAACTTTTTATTGGAAGTATATCCAAAATATATAGCTTGAAAAATATCAAAAAGTAACATGACGTTTTATGTATTTTTAAGTTAATTTTTGCATTAAAATCTATTTTCTGAATAGTTGGGAGTTAGTTCGGTTTCACTTAGCAAATTTCTATACCTAGTTGCCGTGTTCTGCTTCTGAAATCCATAAAATGGTGCATCTTACTATTAACATAATACTGTTTAAATATAAAACATATTATTGTATTAGAGTTTATTATTAAATACATCAGTTTAATTTAATTTTTGTATTGCGTCAAAGTGCGTTTAAATTTCTTTTTTCTGCTTAAATAATAAAGAAAACATGCTTAAGCAATGAAGATCCAGTGAGTAATAAAATTTCAAAACACGGTGGGCATCTGTTCAAACGTTAGTTGTGATGTTAGTTGACGCGAAGTTATTAAGTGGGAAAATACAGAAACTACTCACTCGCCTATTATCTTATTGCTAAGTCGGTGATGAATATTTTCGCTACATTTTTTAAGTAATCCATTACTTTTACGAGTATTACTATTTATCTAGTTTCAACTATAAAGGTAACATCCAAAAAACATATAAAATATTTTCAAGTGAATTGTTTTTTACTAAAATTTGGATTAGTCTGTACAGTTTTGTATCATTTGTCTAAACGAGTCAATTTTTTGTTATTGGAATTGCAATGAAAAAAAATGTTGATAAAAATGTTTAAAAGTTTTAAAAAAGTGATGGATGATGAAACCGAAATGGCGGTACAATACCATAAGAATTTATACTACCGTTGACATTTATACATGAATATATGACATAGAAATGTAGTTGAGCCATCGATTAGGGCTTGAAATCCATATGAACTGAATTCATATACTAATACGAAAAACCGAGTTCTGTAATCGCGTACCTGAATTTTGTTAATGTGGCGACAGAATGGTTTTTGAATTTCTGGCAACCCTCTTGATCCCCCCCCCCTCTTCTGTTACTCACTTGGCAGCTGAGTGCGAGATGGTTCGACCATTCCAAAATGGGGCGGGAAGCCTGCTGTTTTGGGTACATTCGAGCTGACACAGATTTAAGGTCTCGGTTAGCCAGAACTTGTTTCCATTTCTCCCTCAAACGTATGTGCTTTCGTATTTCCCCCCTTCTCCCGCTTTTCTGTAACGTACGATGAATCCCCAACCCCGTAAAGATACAATAGCAATCATTGTTCACTTGAATTATATTAATCGAATTATCACAGATGTTACTGATGAAATTAGTGTTTGATTAATTTTCGCTTTTCCACTGTTTCAATAATTTAATATGATTTTTTTAAAAAAATCATTTGGTTGATGTTTTATTCAGTTTCACTGAGGTGGGAAAAAGGTAATAGATTTAGTATAACAGCGCCACTTTCGAGTGACGTAGTGGGTTGAGGGGGGGATCCTGCGTGCCCTCTTACTGTTTCCTTCTCACTTAGCTTAAAGTATTTTTATTTACTGAAGCCGTAGTGCTTTATTATCTGATTGTTTGGTTTGCTTTTTCTTTTTAAATTCTATTTTAGCCTTCTGTATACACAAAGCAGTTGTTCCAATTATTGAAACTTCTAAACTTTTAATATAAATTAGCAAAACTGTTTTTGATTCATGTCTCCGATAATTAAAAATTAAACTAAAGATAATTTAGGAAAACTTAACAGGTGAAGATGAAGCAGTTACAATATGACAAATAACCATTTACCGTTATGTTGGTTATGTAAAGTTATATATAATTTTTCATCTACAAGTAATTTTTTGTGGATATTTTCAATATGAGTATCTGTTTTTATAAGTGTTACGCGTTCATAATAATCAAATTAACGCGCTTGTGTTGACATTCTATAAGTCAGCATATTTCACATCGAGCTATCAAAATTAGAAAACACCATTAATTTTGAGAATAAAAATTTTATTTAGAGACAAAAAAAATTAATTAAAATTTATTTGTTTAACAATATTTTTTCAAATTTTCTATAATGCTTTTCAAGAAATTTTTTGAAATTCAAACAGTTTTCATTTTGCAGCATATGTATTGAATGACATATTTTCCAGTTGTATTGTTCCATTGTTGAAAGTTAAGCAGTGTTGTCTTTTCATATTCTTTTTTACACTGTCATTGTAAACTTACCGATTTTGTTTCATTTTTTTTTTGTGTGGAATGTTTAAAAATGCCCACAAGGATATTAAATGTGTTAAGAATTATGTCAGGGATGTTGAATTATTATCTTCGCTATTTAATTTTTATTTATCAGCCTGCTTCAGTTTATATGATTGAACATGCTCACGTAATATCTTCCTGGATCTGAACCCCCTCTAGTTTAATAGAGAATAAGAAAAAGTGTAGACAAGCACCACATATTATATATATAACTTGCAGTTTGATAAAGTAGTACAGAGAGGAACAATTTTTGTGTATGATTTTGACACACGATTCCATTTAGAAGGATTGATATACACAATGAGCTGAAAAGTTAAAAGACTGCTTCTTAAATTTGATAAAAAATATTTTGCTGAAGGAAGAATGGATATCAAGTTATTCATAAAATATTTAATTAAATTCACATACAGCTATTGATTCTGGCAAACCAGCTAATTACCAAAGGTGCTAAAATTCATTTGTTGCATTGTCTTGATTTTCCATTCTTGCTGTAATTTTTGCCAATAAGTACATGAAAACTATATGGATTGTACTTGGCTATTATTCACTGATTTTCTTTTTGTTAAATAATGTGGATATTTTTTCAGTTAATTGACTAGAGAAAGTACAATAAAGGTGAGGGGGAAAGATGGATAAAAATTAAATAATAATAATAATAATAAATGTGTTCTGAATAAAAGAAGAAATATTTTACGAAATAAGGGACTGTGAAAATATTTGTCATGCAATAAGTTGATTTTATCATTTCGCATTAAAATTTATATAACTTTAGTATAGGATAAAAATTTTGTACCTAAAAAGATTTTAAATCTTCTTGAATGGACAAAAAGAAATAAATAAACCATGATTTCTTTGCATGATTTTTATGGCTAATAATACAAATGTCATTTTTAAAAGTGCTTCAGAACATAGACGAATGCTTCAAGAACTTTCGATAATTTTTACCATAAAATTTATGCTATTGATAGATATTTCAAATTAAAAAAATTGGTTACATCATGAATTTCTGAATTCTTAAAAAATCGTGTCTTAAATTTTTATTTTCTTGTGTCAAAATTTCACCCTGAAAATTCTTAGTTACACTAGAAAACATGGAAGAAAATCAATTAGTGTTATAAGCCTAGAAATGGGATAGTATCACTCTAAGAGCCCATGTATTAACTTTTTGGTTATGTTATCCCAAATTTGTAGTTTATACTCTTTTGAAATGCGTATCTTGGACGTGTATCTTAACATGATTAATTTAAAATAGTTCATTAAAAATTGTCAAATATTCAAGTTATAGTATATTCTATTGTGAGTTTGAGTACAATTTTCGAAGATGGAAATTTTGAAATTTCTTCAGTTCTCCAAACGTGTGGCATTTATAGCCGAATTTAGAAAATAATTACGAAGAAAAATTTAAAATATGTATTTGTAAAAAATGTATTATTTCTTCCAAAAATCGGTAAATTTGAAACATTCAGATTGTATAATTAATGTATCTAGACTGTTCTCTCTAGCTAGTTTAATATGAAATGTATTTAATAATAATAATCGATATGGCAGTTAATTCCCCTTTCGGTAACCAATAATTGATATCCCTTAGAATTTTATGGAGAATTTTGTGGAAGTATGTTTTTAGATATAATAGCACATTTAGTTTATTCATCGCTTGTTTTTTGTTGGTTTTACTTGGTGTATAATTTATACGTTAAAGTTGCAGAATCTCAATCTTATATATATATATATATATATATATATATATATATATATATATTTATTAAACTATATAAAAGTTTGCAATCTAGAAAAATAATTGTAATTGAACACTATTAAAGGAATTGTGCTAAGTTTTAAATTAAAACAAATATACTAGTATTTTTTTAAAGTATTTGTTGATATTAAACAGAAAGGCTACGCTATAATTCACAAACGAATAATTCCAATTATAATCTTCTCATACTTGTTTTTTTTTTTAAATTAAAATGAAGTCGTAAACACACTACATTGTTCGTATGGAAGTCCAGTCCATCCCATCGGTTGTTGAAATGCATTGTTAATAATCTACTTTATAACTGCATATATTCACAAAAATAAAAACTCCATATATTGACTTCGTATCAGGTGCAATCCGCGCGAGGCTGAATTTGTGGCATTTTTGAACATTTTGCGATCGGAGTGTGGCGCTGTGTGTTAATCTTTCAGCAACCCTGTTTCCTATTGATCGGATGCTTGGGCTCGCTTTCCTGTCTATCCGTTCATCTCCCCCCTTTCCGCTTTGGACCACCGTCACGTCACGTTGGGGGTGATACTGTGACCTTCTTTCCGCTATCCTTCTCGACGATGTTTCTTTACCGCCGTTTCTTATGGCGGATAGCGTCTTATGCGAAGTATTTTTGAAAATGAAATTGGGGGACGTGGAAGTCAATTTTCTTTCAGTATTTGTCAGAAAATTTTAATAGAGACAGTCATTTATTCGAAACTGTTTATCAGACTATCCTACCTAATGTAAAATTATTTGTCTGACAACTTGTTAAGCTAAAATTTACGCAAAATCAATAAATGAACAACCATTTCACATGAAAAGATACTCCCCTACCAATTAAATAGCTTTTCAAATCGGATTTTTAAAAAAAATTTCTCTTTTAATTTCTTATTTTCTGATAAGCATGCCTATTCTTCCCAAATATTTAAATCTGTTAAATGTTTTTCCATAAGGAGCGGTAAACTGTGTCTTCTAATAAGCATGAAACAATATATTGGGTGATGGATACAAGGAATAAATACAATTTTATTACAATAATTTTATGTTTTCCACGATTTTTTATTACACATATTTCTTGGGTAATGTTTTTGTGTAGAAAATATGAAATTTAATCTTGAATGATGACAAGACGGATAACATAAAAAAAAAAAGTTATTCGGTGACTATAACCTCTTATCCATTGTGCTGCCTTTGATTCATTCGACTTAAGTTATGCTCGCGGAAGAAGAATGGCCTGCTATTCATCAGATGCTTGAAAAGAAAAAACAGATAATTAATGTAAACTATCGGTATAAAATACTCCTTTTTAATTCATCACATGGGGTTATATTTAACAAAGATTATTTTCATGATTTGTAACAAGTTCTGAAATAATTATTTGGAAATTGTTGACTTCGTTTTGTTAGTATATACAGTGGGACAAACAATTGAGGATACACCTTACTTTTACTTGATAAATCCAACTTTCAATCGAAATAACACATTAACTAGAAGTGCAAACGTGTTTTTATTTTCACAAGTAACAAAAGGGTTAATTTACAGTAAAAATAACGAGAATCAACAAAAAAATATCTAAAATAAAAATTTTCACAAGTATTTGAAATAAATGTAGGCAGATTTTTACCTCAAAAAATTGAGGATACACCAATAAAATTTTTGTTTAACTACGGCTAGATTTTTTTCTGCTTTCTACTATAAAAGCCTAAGTGTGGCCAATTTTATCTTAAACCTTTTTGACTGCTACTTTTGTCTTTTGAAGTTCGTTATGTGAATTTAAAGTCGCAATTTTAAATGGAAAAGGGGTCCTCGGAGAAAGACCAGCATTGATGAAAGAAAATTTATATGAAGTTTATTTAAGGAAGGAAAATCTTATCGTGAAATAGCTGAAATTTTCGGTAGAAGCCACCTGTGTGTCCAGAAAATCATTGGAAGATTTAAAAGCGATGGATTAATTGAAAATAATAGTGGAAGAGGATGGAAAAGTATTCTGAGTCATGTAGCCAAAAGGAAAATTTTGAAAGATATCAAGATTTATCCTAAACTAAGTGCAGTCAAACTAGCTGCAGAAACTTCTCGAATAATGGGCAGAAGTGTAAGTGCTGAAACTGTGAGAAATGTGATTAGACATGCTGTATATAGCAGTCGAGTAGCTACAAAGAAACCTTTCATAAGCTTTCAAAATCAGAAAAAGTGTTTGGAGTTTGCAAAAACTCATCAATTGAAGACAGATAACTTTGGAAAGAAAGTTATATTTAGCGACGAAAGTAAATTTAACATTTTTGGAAGTGATGACAGTCGCACCTTTGGAGAAAGCTGAACATTGCTTTGGATCCAAAAAATATACTTCCTACAGTTAAACATGGTGGTGGCTCCATCATGGTTTGGGGTTGTATGGCTTCAAATGGGGTTGGAAATTTAGTTTTTATAGATGGCATAATGGATCATAAGCTTTATATAGATATACTCAACAACAATCTTAAAGAAAGTGAGAAAAATTGGGTTTAAATGGAAATTTTATTTTCCAGCAAGACAATGACCCCAAACATACGGCACGTAATTTCAAAATGTGATGTCTTTTTCATTGTAAACAGCAATTGCACACACCACTACAGTTCCCTGGCATCAATGTCATAGAAAATTTGTGGGCCACACTCGAAATAGCGGTCCAAAAACACCAAATTAGGAACAAAGACTATTTAAAGGAAGTGTTACAAGAAGAATGGGATAAAATATCTCCACATACCACCAAAAAATTTGTCAAATCGGTACCAAGACGTTTGGAGGACATTATAAAAGCCAAAGGACATGCAACCAAATATTGACACTGTCTTTGTATGCGATATGTCACACAAATTTCATTGGTGTATCCTCAATTTTTTGAGGTAAAGATCTGCCCATGTTTATTTCAAATACTTGTGAAATTTTTAATTTTAGATATTTTTTTGTTGATTCTCGTTATTTTTACTGTAAATTAATCCTTTTGTTACTTGTGAAAATAAAAACACGTTTGCACTTCTAGTTAATGTGTTATTTCGATTGAAAGTTGGATTTATCAAGTAAAAGTAAGGTGTATCCTCAATTGTTTGTCCCACTGTAGTCCAGAATAAACTAATTTTTTATCGCATATAATTTTGAAAATAAATTATGAAGATTTTACATCTAAAAATACTGGAATAAAGATATTTTCAAATTTATTGAGCTGTTAAACAAAGATTTAAATCGAAAACTGATATGTTTTTCAACGATATAATTTACTATCAAGGAATTCTTTGTTTAATTTAGTTTGTAAATGTATAACATAGCAGAATTCGTATATTAATAATGCCAAGTTTTTTAAAGCTTTAGATATCCTGTTTATTTTCTTAAAACCGAATGAAAGAATTATTTATTTAATACAATTTTTTGTGTTTTAAACCACATCGTTTTATTATGTAAGAATTTCATAAAAAATTTTTGAAATGAACTTTGTATTTGATCAGATTGCTACGATAAAGTTAGTTATCTCATTCAAGATTGTTGCTGTAAATGAACTAAAGAATGAAATTAAGAAATGCCTCCCAATTTATGTGCTTTTTTTTTTTTCAAAAAAAAAAAAAAAAGTACATACTTTCTTAAAAAACAACAACAAGAAACTTGTGTTTTGCAATCTGTATATACCATTATTGTTGTAATTTGTATATCGTTTTTCATCATTAAGTTACATCTCTGAAATAAAAAATTGATTGTGATTGCAATTTGTGATTAAGTACACTTTTTATACAATTTTTAGGCATGTGATGGCGCATATTTGACTCACCATTAAATAACTCGACTCTTTGAATCTAAATGATAATAAATAAAATGAATGGATTTTGCCACAGATTTAATGCTTAGATCATTGCCTACTTTGAAAATTATTTATGGAAGTTAATTTAATACTACAAAAATCAGTTTTTAATTACTTAACTTTAATTGAATAATTTTTTACAACATTGAAAACCTAACAAAAAGATTAAAAATTGAAATTTTTTTTTCAGCCCCTCAGTATTTTTTCCCCATATTTATACCTTCAAAATCTGTAGTTTTTAAAATACTTAGGAAAATTAGATGCTTAGATCAATGCTCCAAGAAAATTTTGTACATTTCTTAATGAAACATTATGACTTTTTGCAGTTGTTATTGTATTTTTTTAATTATTATTATCATATTGCAACCGTACTTTCAATTACTTTGATTTTCTGACAATAAAGCATTTTTTTTCGAAATGTAACGATTTTCCGTAGTGTTTTAAATTGCTAAATGTGATGAAATAGCACTGTTGACTTTTTAATGACTATGTGTTTCAAATTAGACGTAATTTTTTTAAGCGCTTAATCCAAATTTTCCTTTTTGTATATTAACAATACTTTTCAAAATGTTGGCGAATTTGAAAAAGTGTGTTTAAAAAGACCTAGTAAGTTAGGTTTTCAAGGGTTTTTTTTTTTTTTCTCATTACATGAATGATTATATTAACAAAACATAGTTGTACAATTTTATACCCGAAATAGGAAAATGGATTGATATTTTATCTGTCAGTTGTACATAAATGAATTCTGTCATTCACTTCTATTTTATTAACTTTGTATATTTATTGAAATGGAAAAAGGAATGGAAAAGTATATTTTGTCTCAAATATTCGTCTTTACCAAATAGCTACCTTTAAGAAATGAATAAAATAAGCATGTTGTTTTCAAATAATAAGATATAATAAATAGTAGACAATGAAACTTTTATTATCATGCAAGAAATTGGCAACTTTTTAAAATTACAACATACTTGTATTTTTGCACTTCAGTTAAAGTAATTACTCTCAATAAAAATAAATTAAAATTGATTTTAAAATTATTTTTTGCTTAATACCACTGATTCAGAATTCTGTATCAATGATGTATCTTATATTCAGTGTTTAAATGCTTGCAACAATTGAGAATTTAAAATCAGATGCTTTAGAAATAAGCTTTAAAAATATTAAATCAGATTCAATTTATTATTATTGAGATTTTTAATTTTATGCAATTTGCATGGGACTTAATTAAGATTCTTGGTAATTTTATCAGTTTCATAATAGAGATATAAAATTACTTATATAATAGAATATTTTCCACTTTTATTTGCTTTTAAACTTTAAAACTTATTTTGATACCTGTATAATTTTAATAAAAACGAAAATCAAAATTTTTAAATATTTTTTGTGTGTTTATTAATTAACAAATTGTCAGAAATATATTCTGTTTCATAATGTATCATTGAAATACCCTAAGAATATAACATTTTGCTATTTTACTCAAGATGTAAGGTATAGAATTTTTATACTTTTCATACTTCGTAAGATATCGGTATGCCCCTTAATAAAACTTTTTCTCCAAAATTTTCATTTATAATTGTTTGTTTTACCATACCTATTGTAAATAATAGCTGGATAAAAAAAAAGTATGGAGTTGTTGAGTAATTGTATTTCTTATTTAAATTTTATTAGTCTTCATATTTTGCTGATTTTTTTTTTCTTTCTTCATTTTGTAGCGGATCCTGAGCAAGGATCGTGGGAAAGTGGATTGTCGTATGAATGCCGTACACTCCTGTTCAAATCATTGCACAATTTAATTGAGAGGTATAATTTTTAACAGTTATCATTTCATATTTCTGCTATTTGTTTTGTATTCAGATTAGAAATTATTATTATTATTATTTTAACAGGAGTTTGTTATCGCGGGGCTTCTCGCGTCTGGGAAGATGGTTTGTTCAGCCATATGATGGAAATGAGAAAAGTATAAGAAGGTAATATTTTTTTAAATTTATGTTCCTCAATAATTAAATACATTTAATAATAAATATAAGGAATTATTTTAAAAATTTTTAAATATCACAAAGTTTTTATTTTCTTTTCAGTTCTCAGCTTTCTTTTTCTTTCAACTTTTTCATCCATGGTGAAAGTACAGTATGTGCAAGTGTAGATGTCAGACAACGAATTCCAGTGTGTCAACTGACACGTCAGCACTTATCATTAGCACAAGGGTGTCACACTGGATTAAAAGGTATTTTAAAATACTTGTTCTTCAAATTGTATCCAACACATTTATTGCATGCTTTTTGAACGTATTCTTAAGTTAAGCACCTCAAATTTTGATAGCTATATATATATATATATATATATATATATATATATATATATATATATATATATATATATA